>OY776276.1:103993208-104137088 GCA_963675445.1 Linnaemya vulpina
CATTCGCATTCTTTGCACAGCATCCTTATTTTAAAGGACGAGTATTTTATATATTATAAAGTTCCCCTCTTTATTCTTAAACTTATTCTTTAGCTCCAACAAACATACAATTCGCTGTGCTAAGCAATTATTTCAAATATGTTCTTCCTTTATTAACTAACCACCTGCAGATTGTAGTTTTTACATTTACATAAATTAGTTTTCTGGTCTATTTTTTGAATTTAGTTTGCTTTAGCACTCATATTCTTGACTATCATACTCAATTTAGAAAAATAATATGTTATCTCTACTTGTTTGCGTGTGTGTTTGTGTACATTGACCGGCTAGAAATCTGTGATTAAATAGGAAATAATTTGCATCAAAAAGACTTTTGCAATATGGATGAGTGCAAGCACATATATTTTTTGCAATACCGAAGAGTGTTTGTAACAGTTTTTATATTTTGCACGCACATTAATTTAAATATTAAAATAACACATTATTTTTGAATAAACATTTAAAATCAAATGGCCACAAATGGGCGGGACAGAATATGCTGTAAACATAAAAAAAATTTATGTATGTATGTTGTGTTTTCAATTTGTATTGTGTGCATTTCATTGTTGCACAGACACAAATGCATCTGCATACTTCAGTTTATTATATCCTTTCATAAAAAATTTCATAAATGTATAAAATATATAGTACGTATATTTGATTAATATTTTTCTACTCACTTTATAATTGTTGCTGTTGCCATCGAGCAAGTGTTTTATTTCAATATTGATTTGCAAAAGAAAATCCTTTTATAATTGAACAACAATTCCATGAAAATTTATTGCAAAACTTTGCTGCTCATTTAGTCTTGTGTACATATCAATTTCATTTGTTTGCTTTTCCTGCGGTTTGAATTATTAACTTAGTTTTCCTTTTATCAAATATTGTAACATGCAACAACTATTTTCTTTTTTTATAAGGACGTCATATTTGTTTGTTGGTCAGTGTCTTGTTTAAAAATGTATATTTATTTGAGAAAATAAATGCATTCGTTTCAAAGATTTTTTTAATATATTGATATAACACAATTTTAATTTGCTTTAAAGAAGTCACGTTTCAGTTAAGCTTCCCGTACAGTATGCCATTTTACGTGGCGACATTCCAAGCAAACGCCACAATATCGTATCCTGGTCGCAACGGTTTTCACTTTTTTTAAATTTTTTTATTTTTAATATTTTACATATATTTTTTAGAAACGTCCACAAGATCTGCTTAGCCCTTATGATTTCAAAGTTAGACACGACAAAAATATGGAACAGATAACATCAGTTCATTTTCTATTTCAGATACCCCATCGTTAATGACGAAATGATGTACTAAATAAAATACTTTGCTTCACAAAAAATTTTGCATGCAAATTATATCCTAAAGCATACTTTAAGTACACATTAGTTTTTGCGAATACTGCATAATTTGATTTTGAAATTAAATTAAATTAAATTAAACAAATGTTGTATATGAAAATTGGTATGTTTGTAAATGTAGTAGGAAAACGGTTTAATAAATAAATAGATCAACAATAAACAATTAAATTTGTTAATTAATATCAGAATTGCGTTGGATTCAATAAGAGCTAAATAAAGAGAATAGAATGAATTTTTATCATAAACAATAAAAATCTGAAATCTTGAGTATATAAACAAAAATATACGGTGGATAGAATATTGTTTGTTTTAACAAGAACTTCAGATTCCAAATGCTGATTTAGAAAATTTGGCGATTCTCAGCATAGTTTTTGGCGATTCTATGACCACTTTAGCCGGCAACTACGAGCTGACGAGTCCAGCTTCATATTTGCTTTGTATTACAACGCACTAAGTATTTTGAAAAATAAATAAATCTTATTCAACTAAAGTGCAGTGGATGTCACTTCGTGACCTCCCACTAATATGTACGTCAAATTTAGCACTTGATGGATATTATTTTCCAGCATGTGGCCACATGCTCATAGGACTAGTTTTATAGTGTTTAGTGCAAATATAAAAAAAAAACTATTATATTTATAATTCTGCTTTCTAATAACATTAAATATTCGTACATGTTTTGTTATACATATTGTAAAACATTTTTTGTTTCTTTTGCAGAACCCGATATTGGCATGCCACAGCATGAAGCACAACGTTATTTCACACAATTACTATCAGGATTGCAGTATTTGCATCAACGTGGCATTGCACATCGTGACTTGAAGCCAGAAAACTTACTACTGGATGAACATGATAATATAAAAATATCCGATTTTGGAATGGCCACCATGTTTAGGTATTTAGGTACAAAACCTATAAAAACAAATACAAAGCAAAAAATAAGAAAATGAAAAAAAAAATATGCTAAAAAGCCAATAATGAAATGAATCACGTACTTTTGCAAATTTGTGAGAAAAGCTAATATCAATATAAATACATATTCTATGTGCTTTTTGTTTTTAAATTCTCTGCTCAAAAAACCATTTAATTAACACGTGCAACAATGAAGGGCTTTATTAAGCTCATAACAAAATAAATTATTTATTCAAATGTTGATTAAGAAAAACTGAAATAGAAATATAATTTGATAAAACTTTTATGTATTAATATTAAAATTTAAATATATTAATTGATGGAATATCCTTAATCAAATAATATTTCTCTTTTATAATGTGAAATTTATTTGTTGGGTGGTTAAGCAATGTCTATATGCATTTCATTGGCGCTCTTCACCAAATCGTCAGTAGACTTCAACCACAGTTTTGAAAAGTTTCAAACCTCCCAAGCTATTAAAAGACTTTTATAAACCATCTGAGAATTATGTTAATAAATTAACTATAAAAATTCACAAATGATTTCAAAAAATCACATTATAATATATAATTTCTTTTTTAGTTTTTACAAATCAAAATTTTAATATGTGATTTATTATGTAATTTAAAAAAAAAGTTTCTCTTTTAGATTATTTTTCTGAAAATAAAATATTTTTCATTTTGTTCGTAAATACTTTGGAGACTTAACTGCCATCGTGCTATCTCAGTTTTCATTCTTTTTAGTTTTCTTCTGTTTCTGATTTTATTTAAAAAAAATGAACTATTTAATATGTATTTTTGGTTAAAATTTTATTAAATATACTAACCATCTTGATATTGACATATTTTTACTCTTTATTTGCATTTTTATAACATGTAATTTTTGTTCTCACTGCATATACTTTGCAAAGGATACTCGTACATAGAAAATGTTGCTCAATAAATCAAAGAATCAAGAATTTATTGTTCGATTTACCATATTGTAAATTAAGCTCAATTAAGGTCTTAATTGAGCAATGTACTATGTTTCAACATTTAACATTATTTTTATTTAAATTATTTTCATTTATTTTCTATTAGTAATTAATTTATGTCCTTATAAAAGTGCGTATTATTTAAATTATAAATAAAATAACCTTTTTTTTTGTCTTACACTAGGTGCAAGGGCAAAGAACGTCTGTTAGATAAACGTTGTGGTACATTACCGTACGTGGCTCCTGAAGTGCTGTTAAAACCCTACCATGCACAACCTGCTGATATTTGGTCGTGCGGTGTTATCCTAGTGACAATGTTAGCTGGTGGTAAGTATAATATATTTAAATTACTTCCACCTATTTTGTATTACTTTTTAATTTTTCAATTTTTATCGTTATTTTCTTATTATTTGTTTTAAGTGTTTTAATATTTTACTTTTCACTTAACTATAAGCAAAAATAAAATATATAAAAATAATTTTCGTTAATGTTAACTGTCAGAATTAATTAAATGTTATTGCAAAACATAGTGTTATTACAAATTATTGTGCAGTAATTACATCAGGAACTGAAAATACTGAACGTATCATCTAGTTTTTATTGCAGTTGTTAATTTTTAATTTTCATAATTTTTATCTATTCTTATTGCATTATTTAATTGTAATTGATTTGAGATTTTTCTCACTCAATTTATTAAATATACAATAAACAAAGCGCTTGTATAATTAAAAAAAAAAATAAAATATATTTATAACAACTCGAATTTCCTTGAAATAATTTTGCATGTGTTATTTATGTTTCAATTATGCATTTTATTTTGCAACATTAAAAGTTATCAAATATTAATCATACCATTTAACAATGTATTAAAAATGTGAAAGTAATCATAAAAACTAAATAAATTATCACCCTCAGCAACATCGCACTGCACTGGATATTGAAAAAAAAAATGTAATAAAAAATCATGTAAAATATTTAAATATTATTTATTGTGTCTATGTGTTTGTGTCATTTGTTTTTTTTTTTTTTGAAAATCATCACTAATTTCTAAATCCCATTTAAAAAGTTGTCATCTACATACAATGACAAATAATCAATTTAATGTACTTCGAAAAACAAAAATTCACCACCAAAACTCACCATTTCACCATTAACATTTTTGCTGTTTCTTTGGTATTCTAGCTGTAGATTTATTTGAAATCTATATATCATCTAAAGCTTTTATACCAAAGCTCCAGCTTAAATTGCTTGCTGCACTTGTACTTTATTATTTCTAATATTATTTTTAATTTATTTATTTGAATACTTTAGTTGTTACAACTTATAATAATTCTGTATGCACTTTGTTTCTTCTATTTTTATGCAGAACTACCCTGGGATCAGCCTTCATTACAGTGCCAGGAATTCATTAATTGGAAAGAGAATGATCGCTGGTCTACCCAAACGCCTTGGAGTAAATTGGATACTTTGGGCATATCGCTGCTGCGCAAAGTTTTAGCCACAAATCCTACATATCGTCTGACGTTAGACAAAATTTTAGACCATAAATGGTGTAATATGCAATTTAGTGATAACGGTAAGTTATTTTACCTGCTTCTGTTTGTTATATGTAATATGTATGTATGTGTATAAGTTATTTTATATTGATGTAATTGATATTTAGAAGAGTGACTATAGTAAAGTCTATATAGATTTTTGCCAATTTTAATACTTAAACGAGCCATGCTAGTATGCCACTTATAAATTTTTTTTTTTTTTTTTCGTAAATCTGAATTATGGCGCATACCTTAAAGTCGGGATGCAGTGTTATAGGGTTGAACCGGTCGGACGAAAAACTGTGTATAATCAAATATGAATATAACACCCTCGATTATAAAATCTTACCATAAAAAAGTACGCTGTCTAGATTTCCATAAATTTTATTCTAGTCTCTGGAAAATAATATTTTCAAGAGACTTCATTCGAGCGCTTTAAATTTAGAGTTGGGAATTATTTGATTTTTTGTACCCGTTTTATTTATTATGATTACCGTTGGTGTTTTTCGTGCTCAAATTCGGCGAATTGTAATAGATTAAAATTTCTTTCTTTAGTGTAGAATATGATGATGATAAACGCCAACCTTCACTAGAGGAACTAGAATCAATCGATACTTGATATATGCAGTTATCCTTAAATATATATAGTCATCCTTGATATATATAGTTATCCTTGATATATATAGTCATCCTTGATATATATAGTTATCTTTAATGTATATAGTTATAATATTGCTTTTTAAGCCGATTTCAAATACATTTGAACCACTCTTGTGGCAAGAATTTAGAAAAGATTTTTGTATTATGCATAACTGCAAAAAATACTTTTGAACAACATTTGAATCGTCAACATTTGTGGACAATAAGACACTCCAAGGTGTACCACAGAAATATGTGTGGCGTATTTATATACAAGATTTCACTTCAACTCGCGACTTTAGCTGTAACTTGAATACTTCATTATTAATTTTGTTTTTTTTTTCTTCTTTATTTTGCAAAAATTCTGTTCTTTCCAAACTTTACTATAGTGATTTTAGAAAAGTGTTCTATTTTATTAATTCAATCAAAAAAGGAAATCTTTTGTTCAGGTACTTAGTGACTCTCAATGGTTATAGAAATTTTGAGATTTACTTTGTGCCTATACTAAAGTTTTCAATTCGCAGCTATAAAACAAAGCAAAACACAAAAATAACAACCTGATGTAAAAAATATTTTGTAAGTATAAAAAAAACATCCCTTTCCTCAGAGAATGGAAATTGACCGGCAATAAAAAGTGAAACTGCGCATGTAATCATAGCTTTGGCGCTTTAGCTGTATGATAGATCTGATACCTTCATAAAGCTAGATTACCAAAGCATTGAAAATGCGTTCTAACAGCAAAATACGTTTAAAATAAAATTTTAAATAAATAAACACTTGACATTTTAACTCATTATAATATTTTTAGTTAATATTTTTATTTAGCATTTTATTTGTTCTTTGGTGATTTTAGCTGTATGGTGAAGCATATAAAAAATTCCATAGAGCTTTATTACCAAAAACCAAATGATATTCGCTTTTATGTTCATCCTTAGTTTTTTGTTTTTGTTTTTTTTTGTTGTTTTTAAGTTCATATTTTCATTTTGATATATTTTAATGTTTTGATTTTTAAATTATTATGTTATTTAAACTCCAAAAATAACACTTTTTATTATTATTACTTGTTTTTCAATAGATCGCTCACATGATTTGGTCGATTCCGCCGCTGCCTTGGACATACGTTCGCCTAAAGCAAAGCGTCAAAGACAAATGTCTAGTCATTACAGCAGTCACAATATGGATGATTCTTTATCCCGAAATTATTGTTCGCAGCCGATGCCCGTAGTAAATCATGACTTCTTCGAAGCTCCGACAAATCCACAAGAAGCCAATATTCACCCGAGTGCCCAAGTACATCGTCTCGGTTTCTGTTTCTCTCAGCCAGCCATGTTGGATGATCTATTGCTCTGCACTCAAATGAATCAAACACAATCCGCTTCCCAGAATGTATTCCAACGTTTGGTTAGACGTATGACACGCTTCTTTGTGACATTGCGTCAAGAAGATGCAATCAAACGTTTGGTCAGCACAATAGAACGCCTTGGCTATACCTGCAAAATCACTGATGATAATATGGTGGTAACTATCCATACTGTCGATAGACGTAAACTACGTCTAGTATTTAAGGCCCATGTTATTGAAATGGATGGTAAAATCTTGGTTGATTTTCGTTTATCGAAGGGCTGCGGTTTGGAGTTCAAGCGACGTTTTATTAAAATTAAACAACTCATGGAAGATGTTGTTCTCAAAGGCCCCGTCACGTGGCCCATCGCAATTGCCACTAATTGCGTCCCTTGAATGGTGCTTAAAACTAAAATGTATTTTATTATTATTTGTCTTATTTTTTATGACGTATTTATTTATTTTTTTTTACATAAAAGCTGTATTATGTTCAATGCCTCGTCCTTATTATTGTTGTCGCAGTCTATATGTACCTTAACAGATCCCAATATAAAATATATGGGAAACATTGATCACATATCATCGATTTCATTTCGACTATGACAGCTGTAATAGGGCTGAATATTCTTGTTTTTTTTTAATTCAATATGTTTATTTTTACATGTATTTCTCTAAATATCATTTTAAATTATTGATTTTAACTCGTATATGTTAGAGAAGAACCTAAAAAAAGGATTTGCCTTAATGAACCGCTGTTTTATTGTAAGTAGATAGACAACATAAACTATTTTAATAACTATGACTATAATAAATTAAAAATAAAAATAAATTTAAAATAATTATTGTTTTATTTTAATGAAATAAGATTACGCTTTAAGGAATTTAAAAATTGTTTGTTTCTACCCTTAAAGTGGTATTTTAAGTTACAAAATCTTCTAATACAGAAAAACTAGAGAACGTTGTTTTGACAGCTAAATGTTTAAAAAGAGAAAAATGGCTAAATATACGAAAGCTAGTGTTTAAAAAATAACATGTAAACGAGTTGAAATTCTTTTCAACAAACCCACGTTCGAAATATCGTAGACTGAAAGCTCAGTATTTAAACTTCAAGTCCGTTTTAAGCATGAAAACAAATTCAAGGCATATAAGAGAAGTAAAATGGCTAGAACAGCAGTTGAAATATTGATTTTTTTTTTTCGCAAAAATTGTATTACATTACAGAATTGGATTGAGTAATTCCATTTCGAAATGTTACTAGCTACGAAAACACATTCGGCAAATACTCTTAAATGTCCTCTTGCCAATACTACAAATTTTACTGTAATCGGTGATAGGATTGCAAAGATATAAGCATTTCAATTAAGTTTAACAAAATACTAAAATTCGAGATTCTTACCGTCACTATTTGCACTCTCAAAAACTGGTGTTTGCTTATATGTTTTTGAATTAAAAATGCTTCGAGTCTCTGGCTCTACATTTCTACTTTCAATTGATGTCAATTTTAACTTAAATGGACCGTTGGTTTTCGAGTTATGAACGTTTTTGTGAAAGTTGCACAAATGAAAATTTCTGTTCCAAAATGAATCATACGAAACAATAGATGGCGCTTTTAGAACATCATACCAGTGCTGCCAAGTTTCTGGTATGTTTGATATAAATTTAAAGTAAAAATCGGTTATATCTCCCTTAATACCAGGCCGATTGTAACATACGATACATCATTGAAAAGCATAGCCTCGTTCTCGAAAGAGAGAATATTTCAAGTGATATATCAAAATAAAACCTTAAGCCATATGGAAAATGTTTATAACTTTGCTATTGGTTGACCGATTTCGTTGAAACGTGTGTCATTTAAAAGACATTTTAAATAATTATATAATTATTTATTTATTATTGTCAAATATTTTATTTATAATAAAGAAAGCTTTTCTAAGAGGTACTTTAATGGTACTTCCTTTAATAGACAATGCCTCCTTTAGAAGAGACTATAATTTTATTTAGTAATAACCTTTACTTGGTTTTAAAATAAATCAAGAAAATTGCATTTTTTAATATTTTTTTTTCATATTCTTAACAAATAATCTTTCAAATATATTTATTTCCGATAAGGAAATTTCCAAAGTACGTTTTCAAAGGTACTTAAGAATGTACTCTTCTAGGAGTCCAATACCTTTGGACCCAGAATTGTTTCCAAAGTGACAACGAAATGAAGGAATATACAACTTTTTTGCAATATATATGTATAGTTTTTTTTATTAATTCAACACTGTTTTTTTTTTCTTTTTGCTTACATTATGAAAATTCAAATGATTCAAGTTTGACTTTTTAAGTTAATTTACATATGATCTGAGTGAGTTATAAGACTTATTACATTAACAAATATTTATATACACACTAATATTTTGTATTTTTCATTTCTAATTAATAATTCGCTTATAATTACTTAATATATAACAAGTCAATAGAATACATAATTCTTAATGTTTGCAATTAATAGTTTTTATAATTTACAACCGAACAAAAAGTTTAAATTTAAATTTATTTAAAAGCGTTACAAAAGTTTTAATATTTTATTTTGTTTGTATTATTGTTGCGAACTAATTTATTTTAGTTATTTATTTTTATATAAAACAATTTGTGTACTTTTAGTTTTGATTTTAACGTTTAACTTTTCTTTAAGAAAACCATGCACAGAGAATTGTTATTGACCACGATCTTTTCAAAGTCCCTAAAGAACAAAAACAAACAAATATTCTTTATTACGACGTAATTATTTGTTGACATTCCTAAAATCTTTGAAACGATTTCAATTTTTAAAGTTTTGCTAGTCTTGCTTTCGAAATGAGCTTTTCCCTGCTTTTCCTTTTTATTATAAATTATCCTTTAAGGCAATTACTCAATTCATAATCTTCAATGTATGAGATAAATTTGTACTTAAAAACAAATTTCTCAACACTTAATTGTAAAATATTTCCTTTTTTTTTGAGATCCGTTTTATTCATTGTCTTCAAATACAATTTCAATTGAATAAATTAAAGCTTGTGAATTGAGCAAATGTCAAATAACGTTTTACATTCAAATATTATATTGCATATTTATGATTTGTACAAAATTTAAGGCATTTCACATTGACGATCCGAGAAGTGCTCAAGTTCATAATATATTTTATTAATAGTAAGTATACGGCTGAAAACTTTTCAAGTCAACAATAACAAAATTTTCACTTAAATAAATAATAATAATAAGAATAATAATATTGAAAATAATGCACATTTTGATGTAAATGAAAGAAGCCAAAAAAAATTAATTTGATTAATTTTTTATTCAAGGTACACATACTTTTACACAATTATTTTTAATTTGTTTATACCAAATATGTATATATGCATGCCCGATGGGATGAAAATTTCAAATTTAATTAAATTTTATAATCATGGGTATCACATAAAAGAGCATATAAATAGCTTTCTAATAATATACTTAAACGTAAGTATTACTTATGAATACTTCTGTTGTAGCCAGCTTTTTGTCATTATCATCATGGTGTTTTTTCTTATATGTATATACAATTTATATATTAAATATAAGTAAATATTTTACAAATCGCATGGTATGTATGAATGCATCTACATATTCAAAAACAATCATTTTGTTGGATAAATATTTGTTCTAATAAAAATTCAATAAAATTTATTTAATAAAAATAGTTTTATTACAATTAATTACACACATATTTGCACTTCCTTCGTTTCAGAATTTATAAAAACATGTTGTTGCTATATCTGAATATAGATTTACGTTCAATGAACAAAAATAAAACACCGTGGCAAAGCAAGACTAAACACAGTATTGTTCAGCTTAAATATGATTATAACTAATTGGAACTGCCCTTTCTGATTTTGCCTCAAAAATTGAAAAAATATTGATTATGCCGCTTGTCACTACTGATAGATCGAGCAAAGTATGTAACCGTATGTATAAAGGGAACCATTTCGAGCCGTTCCAATGGAATTTAGGAACATGAATTTATAGAGAATGGAGTGTTCTAGTAGATTTTCAAGGAGAATTTGTAATCAAAATGATGTGCGTCTTTAAATCGTAAACTATTGTTACAGATTTCAGGGAAGTGCTATATGAAATCAAAAAGTATCTAATGATTTAGCCAATATAATTAATAAACTACAAATTTCATTGCATTATACATCTCTTTCCACCACGGAAAAACAACTTTATGTTGTCATGTAGAAAGTACTCAACATCGTTGCCAGTCTCTATATGTGTGAACTCCACCAGTATTCTAATAAGTTTTATATATAACTTTGATCCTCCCCTATTATATTTAATTCTTACTAAGTTGGTTCTTGAGATTTATCGGATTATCCATCAAGTCAATTCGCATTGAAATAACTTTCTTATAGTACTTTAAACTTCACTAGTCAAAACAAAACAGCGTTTAAAAAAGATGTCATGTAATAAATAGAAACCTCACCAATAGCCAGAACACGAAGACAAGGTCAGGAGATTTTTTTTTTTTTTTTGCGAACTTAAATGAATGATTTAACTACTAGCGGACGGTTTTGGAAATAAAAATAAAATTGTAATTAATAAATACATCAATTAAAATAATCTGACTTTTAAAATCTATTTGAACGTTATTCAGTTCTAATTTGAATCATTTGATATTGTCATAAGAAATGATAATAATTATTTTTACTAATATTTAGCCCATCAAAGCAATATTGTGCTAATCTGCACAAAAATACCTCCTAAACAATATATATTTCATTAATTTCGATACACCATAAAATGCTTAAAAGTGTACCACAAAATAAAATATGAAAATATGCGTTAAATATTTGTTTGTTGCTATTTTATTTGGCATAGGAATGTGTCACTTCATAACTTTGCTTCCTACCGATTTCAATGATATAAAAAAAATATTTACTGCCTTCATCCCAGTATACCGATAAAATATTTTGTTGGTACAATTTATATTTCAAACAAGAACTGCCTGTTTTTATAAACAAAATAAAAATGTTCGTATGAAACTTATTTGTTAGGTGGTTTTAGCACTGTCTATATGCATTTCATTGGCGCGTTTTACCAAATCGTCAGTGACTTCAAGCACAGTTTTGAAAAGTTTCAAACCGCTCATCTTATCAAATATCTTGTCAAATAGTTAATTGCTTAACAATAACAATTTTCGTTTATATGGAAGACTAAAACAAATTTGAGTTGTTTTAATATACCAAAATTCCCAGTGAAAATTTTTGTATTTATTTGCAAAAACAGGCAGTAAAAAATTTTGTGCTTGAGTTAATATAAATTTTACTGTCGTAAGCAGTTTCTTTTAGTTACAGTGGGAGAGCCAATTAATGAAATACATCGCTTATAGAGTAATTTCTAAAACGTTGTTATTTCCGGTGGAACATGCAGGTATTGTAAAACATTGCAAAACATATAACAATTTGCATCTCTGCAAAGTGTTTCGTTGTTCTGGAACTCTATCACACCCTTTTTCGGGCGAAAATAGTTTAATTTATTCTGGGTAAACGGGATTAAAAATGGATCATGGGTCGAACAGAAATTTTTATAAATATTGTTTCTTTCGAACAGAAATTTTTATAAATAATTTTACTTCTAAAATTGTTTAACAAATAAAATAAAAATTAATAAATAATGTACAAATTCAAAAAGAGATTTACCAAAATCTGTAATTTATTTAGTGTTTATTTTAAATCCTTTTAAGTAAGGCTTAAAAGTATTATAAACATTTATCGTTTTATGATTAGAGATATACATACACAAGTACATATAAAAAAGAGTCGACGTTAGATATCAAATTATAACTCAAGAAGTTGCCGAGTTATAGTGATTTCAGAAAAGAAAAAAGATTATAAGAAATAATATTTATGTAAATAAATTAAAAACTCAAAATGTTAACGAGTTATAGTGATTGCACAAAGGAAAATGTAATAAATAATTTATATAAATAAATTTAAAATCAATAATCAGTTCTTAAAATGGGATATTTTAAAAACAATTTAATTGCACTTTAGTTTACCTTAAATGAGACCCGAATTGCACTTAAAATATATTAGTCTTCTACATTCCAAGCAGAATATTTAATAAATAACCTAATTTTAAATTTCGTCCGTTGATGCAACCAATACATGCGTATTGCCATCAATCGTATAGAATATGTAAGTCTCTAAAAATCACAGATTGAAATTTTCACACAAACAACAAGTAAACAAACGCGCAAAAGGGGTTTGACAACCTATTAAATATTTCGCAGTGTATGCAAGTCAATACCTTGTTTACATTTAAGGAACCTAAAAAGTGTCACATTATATTTTGTTTTGATGTAAAACACTGTGTGGCTTTTGCGTATTTCGAATCGAAAGTAAATTTGAATGGTATACAAATACGAACAGGTTTCTCTTCGCAAAACGAATTACAAAGCAACATTTCCAGTTCTGGTTTATCAATAAAGGTCCTAATTTTGCGTTACTAAAATTTAGGTATACAAAAATAAAACAATATTTTAATAATCCTACTCTATTTTACTAAATTTGCTTTTATTATTAAACGCAAATGAATTTTTGTACGTTTGTTGGTTGAAAGAAATTTTCTACAACACAACAAAACTTTAAATTTTTTAAAAATTAACTTTTGCTTTCCTATAATTTCGATTTACAAAATTAGGGCCAAGTCTCGTTCAGCGGTCCAAGCTTGTGGGCATAAAAAAGTATAACTTAAAACATCGCCTATAGTGCAGTTTTTATAGCTTTAAATTCTTACTACCGCATTTACAAAATTCTCTTTAGTCCTTAAAGTCCTTTTTTCTTAATCTCGTACAATAATGATTGGAACAATTTTTTTTACTAATTTTATGCAATTGATTTGATTTTTTTCAAGTTGGGATTTATGGAGTACCATACAAAACGCAATTGAATACTGATGGAATACAATATCGAGCCACGGCCGCCAAAAAAAGCTTAATATGAATATCAATTATTTATTATAATTTGAACTATCTGCCAAATATTACAATAATTTAACAAATTTTAATATATTTTCGCCATACAATTAAGTGTAAATATTTTCCTAGAATTTCATTATTAAAATACATGATGTTCTAAGCGAAGCAAATTAGCAATTAGACAGCAACTAAATGAGAAATATATATTCGGCTAAAAATAGCATTTTGAGCGAGCATGAATTTAGCTCGAGTCTATTGCGTATTCTTGTTGTTATAATTTGTTTCTCCAATAGTGCACATCATTTTCGAACCAAGAAACAGAACATGAATATGAAAGTATTGTTATTTTAAAAACGGGTCACTCCTATTGTACGGCTATATCCTAAAAATCGCATTTCTCATAATATTATTGACGAATTCTAAGCTTATAACTAATTAAGCGAAAGGTCAGTTACTTTTAATATAAAAATTTTATTCTATTTATTTATAGAAAAAATAGCCGATCTTTCGCTTAAACAAATATAAAATTCTAATTGAAAAATTTATGAATTTGAATAAGATTTTAAATTCAAAAATCAGTTCATTGTTTTAGCTTGTGAATTGTCTACTTATTCACATAAGCGATTACAAAACGCGTGAGTTACATAATATGTAATAACAATTTTGCCGATACCCGACTCACATACAATTTGACAACAATGGGAGTTCGGTGGTAAGTGATTCATTACGGTTGTCGAATTGTGTGTTAGACAAAAAACACAGTGGAGGCCAAATTACGGCATTCGATATCGATTGAAATTAATATATAAATTGTATTAAAAATTCGATCGATATCGAATGCGCTAATTTGGTACCTGTTTTCTTAAATTAATACAAAATATCGCATCGATTCGACAACCGAAATAAACGCACAAATCCGACAGTTCGTAATAAATGAAAGACAAAAAGCAATTTTTTCAAATCTATTCCAAATTGTTGAATTCAAATGCTAAAAACGCCAACCGTAATAAAACTGAAATTATTTATGCCTTTTTCGATATGACGTATGATGTTTAAAATTTTCAATGAACTTTTACAAATTCGGTCCTGATGCTCGGTTGCTCTAACTAGTCTCTACTTTATTACATCTATTTTAATACAAGTAGGTCCACGATTTATTTCTCTACCTCCTTTGAAAAATAAAAATATCAATAATATTTAAAAGTCTTTGGATTTCTTTCTGCTGGCGTTCTCATTGAAGTCGAAATCGTAAAATCATTTACCTTTTCGTCCTTTTCTTATACCTACAGCTTGTAGGTAAATACTCCAAATTCTAGTAGCTTATTTTCTTACGTAACTTCAAAGACAAACGTTGTTGTTGCTGATCGCGTTGTTCAGCAGTCACAATTGCTGCGGTATATTTAGCACTACGCGGCATATAGAGACCCTGACTCGTAGGCGTTGGTATACCAGAGTTGGAAGTCGAAGACGTTGAAGAAGTGGTTGAAGACTCCAAATGTGATGTGACAGCTTGACGATGTCTAGAGCGGAAACTACCTCCACCGGTCGCAGTGATCAAAGTATTACCTGAAGAGTTGTTATTGCTGCTGCTGCTGTTGTTGTTGTTGTTGTTATTGGATGACATTTGATTGCTGGTCTTTCTCAACAGTTTTGTATTATATTCATCACATTTATCCTTCTCTATGCGAGTACTGCTCAAGGATCTTTTATTGCGTTTTATATTACTAAAACTGCCGCCTCCGCTACAGTGGCTACTACAGGGTATACCCGTCGATGATGGCAAGGAACGTTGTGATGTGCGACTAAGACGATTTGTATCTAAATTTTGGGGGGTTGAGGAAGCAGACGAGGAACAATGTGGCGTTGGTGTGGAAGCAAGGGAAATGGAATAGGATAAAAGGTTCGGCATAGTGGTTGTGGTGGTGAGATTGTGACGTGAATGTTGTTGTTTTTGATCGTGAAGGGATGGGGAGTTGTTAAAGGTTTCCGTTGTGTCGACGTCAATGGGGGTAGAAGAAGATGATAAGAAATTAATGTTTAATTGTGTTTGCTGTATTGAATTATTATTATCTAAGTTTAAATTACTGTTTGAATGTGTGGACTTAAGGGTTTCAGCGTCAGAAGAGGAATTTGAATGATTGGCAGAGGTACAAGAGGACTTTGTATTGGTACGCAGTATACGTTCTCCTGATTTGTTACTACTAGTATTATTGCTACATGTTGCTGTTGTTGTTGTACTACTACTATTGCTATTGTTGTTACTGTTATTATTAGTTTTGTTCATATTGGCCACCAGTGAGGCTGTAGGCAATTGATTCGAATTGAAATCCAGTGTAGCTGAAGAAGAACGAGTACTAATGCCACCGCCTGCACCTGCACCACTACCAGTTAGCTGTACGGATGAAGGCAAAGCTGATACATCCCGATAATATCTAGCTGTGGTTACTGTACAAGGTGATGATTGTTGCAAGCCTCCACCACCATCATTGTGACGATGATACCGTAAACGGGATCGTCCTCTCAATGTCATATGATGATGTGACGACGGCACATTAACAATTGAAGCCGCTGCGGCTGCTGATAATCTATTGGAACTTCTGGAAGGAGGTATTGTAGCTGATGAGCCCACCATGCTACCAACATGACTAATAGCAACATTCAAATCTATTAAGGCTGCTGTAGCTCTCACAATGGGAATTTTACTTTCATTTGTGGTCGAACTAATCAAAGTGTTGTTGTAGGTTTTAGCTTGTTTATTCAAACTACTGAGTGTAGGAGAAGTAACATCGTGCTGGTTATGTTGGTGTGCTAGCAAAGATGATGTTGTTGTAACAGAGCTAACGGTATTGTTGTTATTAGCGGCAGTGACATTATTTGAAGTTTTTTGTTGTTGTTCAGCTTTGCGTAAATGCATGAGACTCATCCTTAACATGTTGTTAAAGAGTATTTACAATTGTTAGTAGGTTTTTTTTATCATACATATATAATCGTGTTGTTTTTTACAGATACATATAGAAATGTAAGTCCCACAAAAGTCACCGCAGTTTTTTATAGGGGGAGAAAAGAGATTTTGAATTGTGAAAAGATATACATACATATAAAAGAAGTTTTTGTAGTTTTCAGTTTTACACATGTGAATATATTGCTTGTAGTATTAGGGGAAAATAATAAATATATAAAAGCTAAACTACATTGTAGATAAGTATGTATATATGTAAATACAATTATACACAAAATCAAAGTAAAAAATTAATTATGTATGTGCTTGCAAATTAACTTGGCGTTTAAAACGTAGCTTATAATAAATAACTTCAATTTATATACCAGTGTGCATGTACATACATACATACATATGTATGTATGCAATTAATCGGTATTTTCTATATAGATAAGTATGGGCGCTAATTTAACATAATTTTGTATTTATTGTGATCTGTTTAATATCGTAGTATATTCCAGCTAGAACTTTGAATCATAATCTAATATAAGCGCATATGAGCTCCTTTTCGATCATAAAACATATTCCCGCGGTGAGATAATAGATAAATAATTCTAAAGAATTGTTAATGATAGAATTTGCTGATTAATTTTTGATACATTTACCGCTATAGACAAAAGAAACAGCACAGCAAGTGACGGTTTTATTCGCAAACCATTATTAAATTTAAAGTTGCTTTAAAGTATGAATTTTGTATAGTAAAGACACCTTCAAAGCTTCTTTACATTTAACAATCGTTTAAGAATAAGGACATAATATGATTTAAAAATGATACTCTGTATTTGATTTGTGATACTTTCTGAACTACAGATAGAAAAGGTGCAGAATATATAAATAAAACAACTGTTATTTTTAAGGATTAATTCATGCAATCTAGGTTTATCCCTTTTTATATTTAAGGATTCATTCATGCAATCTAGGATTATCCCTTTTTATTTTTACATAAACTAACTGACAAGAAGAATATGTCTAGAAAAGAAGTTCAAACAAACTTTTGAACTACACTCGCTGTAACCGCCGTTTGATGCCATACTCTTGAATACAGGTTTTTAATTCTGAAGTAACAATATAAAAACAAACACACGTAAATGATTGAATAGTTTTATCCTTCGATTATGAACACCCAGCAATTAAGTTTTTGTATTTGCCAAGCAAACCCTAAACAGCAGCTAAAGTTAATCACTCCCAATTGACGCAATATTCATACATATACATACATACATATTAACTACTTTTGTTCTATTAGTTTAGAAAAGGAGTGGACCATCAAAGCTAATATAAAGAAGGAAAATGCCAAAAGCCACAAAATAAAACAAACAACAAAGTATACAATAAGGAAAAAGCCATACAGGGATATTTGGGATAAAGTAAACAGAAGAAAAAATTAAGAAAAAATAATGTTAAAATAAAAACACAAACAAAACTTATTTTGTTGGAAGAAAATTGAAAAAAATTTCAAAAATTTATTGAATATTTTCATGCAAACAAAAAAAAAACCAAATTTAGTACAAACAAGTTGTTAAAATAATATATTAATGGATTATAAATACATATATAATTTTGATATCTACAAAAGTATTGTTTTATATAAAATTTTTAGGTTGATATATAAAATACATTTTACAATAAAAATAATTTTAGGCTTTATTTTGAATAAAAATTCGTAGGTTAAAGTAACAGGCCCATATTCATAAGAGATTATTAAATTTAGTGCTAAAACCAGTTTTACTATAGAAAATTCGTGGTTTAAGTCAAATTGACTTGGATAATAATTTATAAATATTGTTCAGTTTAGAATTCTTATATAAAAACAATTTACACAAAATAAATTACAATACGATAATTTATTATAATTAATGTAAATAAAACATTGTTCAGGATTTTAATTTAAAATTTGTACAAGATAAATTGCGTTTATTTGATTTAGCTTTTATTTTAATTCCAAAATATAATTATAGCTTATTGTTAAACATAAGTGGTTTAAAATTAGTTTACTGCTTTAAACTTTGTTTTAGGAGGGAAAGGGGGGAACTGAAAACAACATTCACCGTTGGCGATTAAAGTATTGCATTAGACTTCTTTTAAAGCTTGATTTTTAGATGATGTTGAGAATTTGTTGTTAGAAAAGAAAAGTTTTAATATTTACAAAGTATGTATATAATATAGCTTAGAAATTCCCCTTATTAAAAAGCTGTTATGTTAAAGATGTTTTTTTTTTGTTTCTTGTTTCTTGAATTGAAACGGGCCTAACCAACATTTAAAATTTTTTTTAAGAACCCCCAATTATGCTTTAATAAAGTTAAATGCAATTTGAAAGTGTTAATATATGAAATTCAAAAGTCCGACCAAAAACAGATTTTATTACTAAAAACAACTTTTTACATTTCGTTTTCATAGTAATTTTCATTATGTCAAATTTTTTCAACGACGGGAACTTTATATTTAAGTTCTGCTTTGTTGCGAAACGGTAATTTATCAGACAAAACAGAGAGTGAAATCATTTATTATTTACAATCAGTAATGATAAATAAGATTTAATTCCGAGATCACCACGATTTCCAAAGCAATTTTTCGATAAAAGTCCCAAAATTGGGATTTTTCAGTATTTTTTGTTATCTTTTAGCAGACGAAATTTTTTAATATTACGATCATTTTAAACATGATATTTTCAATAAAAATATGTCTACTTCAAAACAATCTACTTTCCTTAAAAGCAAGTCTTGGATTAGTTCGTTTAGTAGATATGGCCTTTTATATACACAAAAACTTTAGTATTTTTGTAAAAAAAAATATTATCAAGCAATGCGGGAACCCAGATTATTTTCTCAAAAATTTTAAAAATAAATTATATTGCTCGTGTGATGCCACTATGTGTCTAAGTCTCTGTTCACAATATGAACGTTTTATTTTTAAATTCTGATTGTAGCAAAAAGGAATAGAAAGACAAGAAGACGCTCTGAAATTTTGGACCATAGCAAACAAACGCAATAATGTCAACTAGTTACAACATTTGTAATTTTCATATACTACACTATTACCAAATTAGAGCACAAATGCCATGTCAGGAAATCCCGTAGCGTATTCTTGTCTTAACAAATCTATGATAGAGTGAACAAAGACAAAGTATATGCAGTTTTTTAGGGGAAACAATACACAGACAAAAAAGAACAGCTTATTGGTCGAACTCTATAAAATTATTTATATTTCGAATCACTGAACATGATTTTTTTTTTAATTAATCAAACTAATATTTAAACGACACACCGTAATTTTAAAGTTTTAAAAATATTGGATTACTAGCAAAAAAAAAAATATTTATATATATTAAGAAAATTAAAATATATTCCATTAAATAGTTAATATATACCAAATGTTACCATAAAATCTAATAAATAATTACAATGCAAGAATACATGGCAATATGAACAAATTATTTCAAAACTAACAAACAATAACAACACTACCCAAGAACAAATAATAAAAACGTAGTCTTGTAATGCAGCTTTCTAATACAATTAAGATCAAGAGAATGGCGATTTTTATTTCTGCATCTTAAGCTCTTAATGCAGCATGTTATCAAGAATATGTTGATCAAGTTGGATTTTTTCTTAAAGCACGCATTGGAGCTATAAAAGTCTTATCAAAATACATTTAGCAAAAACTTGCTATTTTCATAGGCCGTAGCAAATATATAAATTCGCATTAATTGTATTGTATGAAAAGCTGCATATTACATACAGACATTTTGCAACAATTTTTAAAGCTTGTCTCTAAACGACATATAATTTAAAAATGGCTTTACAAAACGAGCACTTTTAATATATCGCTACAGATTCATATTAAATGAACAACAACAAATTAAATGAAAAATAACATTCGGCAAATTGGCCAGAAACGCTTGCATCTAATTACAAAAAAATTAAATTGTTATTAATAGATGGATAATTAATGCAATGCAATTTTAAGAAATTTTGATATCAACAATATCGCAAAAAAAAATATTAAGAAATAAGTAGAAGGAGCAAAATTAAGAGGGAATTTGTTAAAGGAAGAGGTGGTAAAACTTACCTTTTGCTATAAATAGCTAAACTGCGTGCCCGTGTTGTTATTGTACTGTTAACACTATTTAAGCCAATTGTTGGTGTTGTAGCTGAGGTTAGATTTGTAGTTGCTGTTGTGGTACCAATACTGTTATTGTTGCTGTTGTTATTGTTAATATTATTACAATTGTTATTATTATTGTTATTATTAATGTTGCTGTTATTGTTATTAATATTATTCAAAAAGTTATTTGCAGCCGACACATCTGCTGAATTAGCTTCTAGACAATCTTGAGCTTTAACAGCAGCAGTCGTTGTATTTGCGGCCAACATATTTGTAAAATTGTTATTATTGCGGAATGGTTGAGAACGGGCCCGTGTATGCCGCAAAGGATTTTCAGTTTCACTGTGAAATATATTTTTCGATATATAAAATTTTTCTTCGATTTAAATATATACAAAATTTACCCTGTACTACCACCAGATCTAGAAATATGTTGACGTCTCATAGCCTTAATTTGATTAAGTTTATCACCCTGAGTTTGTGCTTTAGTTTTTTCTAGAGCCGCCTGTGCCATTTTAACCGTTGAGGCGATAGTAGGTCGTTGCAGCGCTGCTACCGTTGGTTCATATATTGTTGTTGAGGGCTTTTTCAATTTTTTTTCGGAATACAAAGGTGCCGCCACATTTGTGTTGGTGGTAACAGTTGAACTTGTCACAGTAGTAGAGTTTACCAAAGTATGACCATTACCTAGCATAGGCGGTGTTCCACGCAGTGTTATCTCTGTTGTGGTAGGCGTAACATTTCCAACTCCTCCACCCGTCGGAGCTGGAGAACTTCTTAAAGACGATGCAGTAGTGACACTATTTGCCTTTGAGCCAGCCACAGTCGTGGCCGTTTTACGTCTACGTGACACTATAAATGTACTGTTGGTATTAGAGGTTGTGGAATCTTCCTCCGTTTCAGTAACATCATTATCGTTATCACTGGCACTTGTAGGCGGTGTTATAGCACCATCTTTAGCGGCCATTAATTGGCGTGTCCTACTTTTATTACCATTCTCATAATTCTCCAAGGAATCCAATTGATTTGAATCCGTTTGATCCTGCTCATTTAAGTGCATGGTGTCGACCTTTTGTGAAATGCCCTTGACACGAGTCATCAGCATTTCAGTGTTATTTTCATTCGAGCGTAACTGACCAGCAGAACAACTTTTAAGCAATAAACTATAAATGCCATATTTGTGTACAGGACAGCCTGCACCGCTACGTTTACGAATGCGCTCCCCTTCAGACCACAGCCAAGATTGTTTGCTTAGGTGGAAAAAAAAACGATACAGAAAATGTTAATTAATATTTTTCTTTAGCTTATAGCAAAACATCTGCATACTCTTCCATCCATTGTTGCTGATGGCCTATGACAGAGCCAGGACGACATAAACGTAACCAAGCTATAGCCTCTAGGGCTGAGAAGTTATAATGTTTCATTATATAAGCACCAATTAGACTTCCAGTGCGTCCAAGACCAGCTGCAATAGTAGGAATATTAAAGATTTGTCATTTAAAGGGTTTAATAATTTTTAGAGAAAAATGTTTTCCGAAAGCTCATCTCTTATTTATTTATTTTTTTTTTCTTCGAAAAAATAAGACAAGCATTAAACGCACCTTTACAATGCACTGCTATGGCACCCTTTGTCGTCTCACATATCGTTAGGAATTTCTTCAATATCAAATCGCTTGGCGTACTACCATCTATGAAAAATAGATCTTTATGCTCGAAACCGGCATTTTCAAAACTAGAAGCATGATAGACCTTGGCATTCAAACGTATTATGGTCGTCACATTGGTACTGCGAAAATAATCGAAATATGTTTCCGGCGAATGACACGGATAACCGTTTGGTAGGGTTTTTGACTTTTGATGCGGACCACAGAAAGCAATAAACTTTTGCGGGACAATCCAATTAAAATCACCATTTTCGACACGCTCATAATATTCGTATTCCTCAGCATCGAAATCGTCAAAATTAAAGAAACCAGCCTTTAAAGATCTATAGATGGCATTCAGGCAATCGATAAGAGATATTTTATAGCCACTAGGGCCATAAGAAGCATCACAAAAACGTGTATATGCCGGTATTTCTCCCATAACCAGAGGCCTATAAGCTTCTTCGGGTGTTTTGTTGAGGTAAATTATCTGGGTAATTGGAAGAAGAAATTATTATTCATTTTTATATCGTTTTATATTTTGATTTACTTACCGAATATGCTCCCATTAAATAGGCAGCATTTACCCGCTTGGCCGGATTCATGGAGGTGTAGTGAATAATTTTCTTATTCGCTAAAGTTTTATTATTCAATTTGGCATTCAATTTCTGACAATATCTGTACAGCATGCAAATGTTCAGCGGGCCAAAATCATTGTAAAAATTTTCATATATAAAATCATCATCGATGCTAAAATAATGACTGGTTGCTGTATTTTTTGGTTTAAAATTCTTTTTAAATGCCACAAAATACAAACGATCTGAAAACAATAAGGAAACATAATCAGACAGGATACGTAAATTGAACGATAGCGGTTGGTTGAAAGTGCCCTATTGAGTATTTTTTATACTCTATCTCTTGTAGTTTTAAATAGAATATATTCTTAATATATAATTTAAAAATATCGGAAACAGAAATAATAATTACGGAGCCTGCTCTGTAAATCAAGTCGATAATAATAATTAATGATCCTGAATACGTTCTTAAAATCATATATGATAATTTTCTTTCCGATATTATATTTGAGGCTATATAATAATAAAAAAGATAATAAAAGTCTGAAAGAGCAATTGTATATATTTTTAAACTGGTCATATCTACATAAAAATACCTTTTGAAATTTATATGCTTCATCAATATTGGAAGACAACAAAATACTCAAAACTGTACCACAACAATGACACAACAAATACTTTTCTGTATTATCCAATGAGATCATAAATATAATAAAAGTTAGTGATCCAATATCCGCATTAAATAAACATTATTTTATTGTCTATTATAAATTTTGTACATCAGATTTAAAAAGAAGCAGAAATGGTCAGGACACTCCTTTGTCGCCAAGTTATGAACACCAAAAACTTTAATTACAGCTTTCTTTTTCTAATTTTCAAAATAATCAACAAAATTTATTGCTAAATAATTTGAACAGTTAATTTGAAGCCAAGACAACAACAACAAAAACAACTGCTATACAAAATATGAGTAAATTAATTTGTAAACAACAACAAGAAAAAACTTCAGTTTGGTTCGTACAGTAAACATATTTTGTAATTCAATTAATGCGAATAGAGCAGAAATAGAGTAAAAATATAGAGTAAAAATTAATAAATATTAGAAAAATTGTTGGATATCATTTGCATGGAGCAACAAAGTAGGTTAGATTGCTTTACTGTCTATGAAAATAGATAAATAAATATTGTAAATACTTTGTTGCTGGCTGCAACTATCCCCAATCATTTCTTCCACATGAATGCTTTTCTATTCTTTCATTTTAAAAAATAATAATGAAAATAGTGAAAAACTAGTTATTGGTATAACCATAATAAATTTGTTTGCAATACGAACGAACCACTCTTGTCATGTACTTTCTTTATGTTTATAAAGAAAACAGATATAAAACAGAGGAACTCTAGAGAGTGTCTTACAACTGCAGTAAGACGTTAAGAAAATGGGTTACCAAATTAGAGTAGTTTTTATAAAATCGTTCGTTTCAATCGCTAATAGACTTAAGCCAAATTCGTTCATCGTGTTCGTTTTAAACAAAACCAAGACTTGGGTCCAATTCGTTCATCCCATTAGTTTTTTCGGCAAGTTATTGGTTTTACTCCGTTTTGAAAGAATCGAATTGTCATCAGCTTTCCACGTTTTGAGGTCCTAGGAAACTTCCCTGGGTAAGTCTGAGAGCCTGTTGACATATCTGTATGTATGTGAATGTGACCCGTTTATATCTTTTGACCGGCTGAAGAGCGTTTTTGAATTTAGTTTTCCTGTGAATTTGAACCTATTCAAGCCGGTAGATTTCAAGAGATCTCACAAAAACAAACTTGGAAAAATAGTTTTTTATTTAAAAAGCATGTCGACCATCGTAAACTGGGTCAAAATCAGTTAATGCGTTCGTGAGATATCGTGAACAAAAAGTGTTCGAAAAAATTTATTTTTTTTAAAGACTCCGAAATTATATATCTGATCAGTTAGTGTTCTCGATTATTTTATAATAATCGAGAACAACATCAATCACCGCTTATTATGTGGGAATCGGTTAATTTGAAAATTAAAAAATTACTTTAAAGCATAAAATATATGAAAACGTCTTACTACTTATGGCTTAAACACAACTGAGACGGTCGGACGACAAATATTTCGTACTGAATATCCTTCATAAGAAATCAAATAATAAATGAGAGCACGTTAACGATTTTTATAATTTGCATTGAATTTTACAGTCAAACGTTTACATTGAAACCGTTGCCACTGACGATGGGTATGAAACAATATATAGTTCATACTAAATTTAAAAGCTGATTAAGAAACTACAACAGATAAGAAATAATAAGGAGCAAAATAATAATAATAATAAAGAATAAAAGTAAAACCATTCGATAACTAAAAAGTTTTGTCAATTTTGTCTTGTAACTCCCATTATATGTTTACAATCAGAACTACAAGCGAAATTCGTTACTTTTCTCTTGAAAAGCCGGCAACTCTTTGGCGTAACAACCCTCTCAAGAATTCCTACAAGAAAATATTTGATGTAGAAGTATAATATTAATAAATAAAAAAGAAAAGTTGTTACTTGTTCTATACTCAACGGTGTTCCTAATAAATTGTATCGTGTTTTCCTTGTTTTGTAATTTTCAAAGCAAAAACAAGCAAAAAATTGTTTTGCATTCAAAAAAGTGCTGAGGAAATTTACATAAAATTTATTAGGTTTTCATGTATTCCTTGAATTGGGATATACAATTCTATTTTCACATGCAAAATAAGAAATATTTTAAATCTATTTTGTCAATACCAACAATTGGATAAGTTTTATAAAAAAAAATATATTAAATAACAATAAATAATATATAAAAATTTAATTTTAACTCGCACTCTACTGTACGAGTGCAGAGTTTCGAAATTATGATGATTTGTTATTGATATTATTTATTTGACATTTTGATTGCTGGTTATGCTCTTCATTTTTTCATACAAAAAAATTTTATTTTATACCTTATAAACCTAATTTTGTGGTACACTTTTCTGCATCTTATCGCCCATCAATATTGATGAAATATATGGAATTTGAAAGGCAATTTTGAGCAGATATTCACAATATTAATAGTTTTTATGAACTCTTACCGTCAAAATGGTACACAGTGTCTTAAAATTTGCTTGGAAAGTAGCAACAAAATCTTTCTATATTTTTTTTTAGTTTCAATGCTCAAGATATTTTTCTATTATAATTTTCTTTTTATGCAAAAGAAATTTTCTTTTTTATTTTTAATTTCAGTAATCCTAACTGGAAGAAATAGTAGCTGATATGTGACAAAAAACGTCACCGGACTGTTCCAGTTACTAAATATATAATTTTCATTATATATCAACTCTACTTTTTTCTGATTCTAAATTTTTATTTTGGCCTACATGTAGCACGACTTTGCGGATACTAAAAATCAAATGCAATTTTTCAATTATCCAAAAATGTTTTAGAGAAAAGGGGTGTATAAATATCAAAACTCCTTCAAACTAAATCATTGAATGAGTGTTTCAATATATACAACTTTAATTTAAAAAACGGTCGCATGTTTAAACAACTTTTGCATATTTGAAAAAAACTCTTTCTTAAAATCTTACAAAAATAATATAATCAATAATTCTTAGCAGCATTTTCTTTAAGGTTTTTCTTTTTTACACTAGAAAAAAAAACAAAAACTGTTGTGGTGTATTTAAAGTGAAACGTAAACGTGTGCTATCAATTGTGCCTAAATAATGATCTAAATTCTGAAACCAAATAAGATTGAATTTGATTTTTACATGTTAATGGCATTAAGCGAATACAAATGCAAAGAGAGAACGAAACCCAAAAGAAAAATATATAAAAAATTAAATACAAATTCAATTTCCTCAGCACAACATTTTCGTGCATAATTTTATGACTCCCGCTTTCTACACGTGTTTGATTAAACGGTTTGTTAGCACGTGATTGTAAGTGGGACGTTTTACTTTAATCGAAGTTGGTTCCCTTTTTACACATACAATTTCCCATTTTTGTGATTATAAAAGTATAAGTATTTAATTTAAAAACAACTTTAATTTTCTTTAAGAATGGCTTCTAATTCTTGTATACAAAGACTGGCATATAATAACTTTTCAAGAGAGCAAATATGAACGTCTTGTAAACTTAACGCCAAAACCGCGTGACTTCTTATTATTAAACGGCATTCAATTGCATTTGAGTCAATTAACTTAGAAATTATTTATATTTAAGTATGTATGTGTGCATGTCTGTCCACACATTCTAGTTTATGAACCAAATATTTATGCAATTAAGTAACAAAGTATTTTAGATATTTCTAACACATCCAGTTTTTGTATACGTTACCGATAATTAAATATATAATTAAAAATTATGAATACGCAACAATGGATACCATAAAAAAAAACAACAGCACAACCTAGAAAACAACATCCATTGCAAGAATAGAAAATCAATTAAAAAAACACAAGCAAACAAAAATACAAACATACAAATAAAATAAAACAAACACATTAACAAGCAATAAAAAAGTATCATGACTTTCAGAATTGGTTTGCTGAAGCGCTTTCTTGGATGCTGTTGATGGAAAGCAGAAATGATATATAAGAAACTTTTTTAAATTCTTAGTGCTTCCTCTCTTGTTAACAAGGCTGTCACTATTTCAGGGAGTGACATTTTTTCTACAGCAAAGAGAACTACCAAATGGGACATTGAGAATAAAAATCATGTGTTATTGAAGACGGTTGGTAAGCGAGAGTTGGCTATCTTTAGCTTACAAATCGGCTTCCCGGTAGGGCCCTAAATTTAAAAGGATAATACCCCAAAATGATTACTTTGATTTTTTTAATCAAACAACATTTCACAGAAATAATATATATTAAATAGTTTTTGTTTTCAAAAAATACAATAACTTAATATATCACATGATTTTAATAATTTTTCTTTACAAAAGTTCCTTCTCCGAACTTGCATGCCATCAGGAAATAAATCAAAATTCCAAAATGTATGTCACCATATAAAATAAATATCATAAATTTATTCTCACTCCTCTCCAACTATTTCTCTATGTGTAATAATATTCTTATGAATAATATATACTTGTACATGATGTTAATAGTTATTGTTGGAATATGATTGAATTTAAAAAGAAAATAGAACGCAAAGCAGACAAGTTATTGATTGTGCAAAAGCAATGAGTTTGAGCAGTTTATCAATACAAAACAATTAACGCTCCTACACTACAAGTGACTCTTTCAGCCCACCCTCGTGTCTCCTGCAGTGATTCGTACAAAATTAACCAAGTCTGTATTTAATATGATTATCATTAAGTTAAAACTTGATTTAAGAAAATATTACAACAACAGTAAGAATATTAATAATAATAGTCGTTAGAAAACCACTTACTGTGTTGGATTTCTGAAGCCGCAGCCAGCAAATCATTGTGGTCCTCATCCAGCATTTTGAAGCGGGCTGGTTTTCAATGATAAATCACGCAACAACAACAACAACAACAGCAGCAGCAACAATAATAAGCAACAGTAACAAAGCGTATAATTAATTTGTATTGTTTAAGTTAAAATGTTTAACACCAAAAGAAGAAGAGGAAAAAAAACTAGTCAATAAAACTAGGATCTATTCAGTTGCTATCACATTTATGGCAATTTCGTGTGTTGAAATATTCGGAATATTTAAAAACGTAAATGCGTTGTCCTCCTGCTTTTCCCAGCCAACGTCTAACAATCGGCCTCTTTTTAAGCTTTTGCAGCCGTTTGGTAGCTCTGCAATTGCCTCCACAATTTTTAATTTTACAGCGTGTGTTTTGCAATGACGGCACAATAAACAGCCCCAGCAGCTACTATTTTTCCTGCAAATTGTATTTGTTCTCTTTTTTATTTGTGATTGATTTCTTTGTGGCGTTTTTTTTTTTTTTATTTTTGGCACCCAGTGCGTGACCGACTTTTATGCACCAAACAGCGGCCGTTTAACAGGAACAAACGATTAAAGCCTCCAAATTGAGCTGCAACAAAATTAGACGAGGAGGAAGTGTGACAAAATCTTTGTTTGCTTTTTTTCTTTTTGTTGTTGTTGTTTTTGGCAAGAGTAGTTTCAGTAGTTTGTTGTTATCATAGTCAAGTTTTGTGCTCGTTTTTGTCTCGAAATCCTGCAAATCCAAATTAGATTCCTTTCATGCAACATGTGTAGAGCATTTAAATTTAAAAAAAAACAGCTGCAACGAAATAAAGGAAAGTGAGTATAAAGTTACAGTATCTTAATTAAATAATAACTTAACTTAATAGTTGTTTCAAAATATTTATAATGAACTTAAGAAATTTATTGGCAAAGAAAACATAAATTAATTTAAAAATCTGCCAAACACGTGAAGTGCGGCCTTTTTGGCAAAGTCAAGTGGCCAAAATTTTAACACTTCAAGAAGGTGTTTTATTTTCTGTAGAATAAAATTTAAGGTTTTGAAAAATGGGAAAGTTATTGATTTTACCTCGTTTTGAAAAATCGAGTACGTTTCACATCCCGGAGCTCTGAGTTGTCGGGAACTTCTCCTGAGAGGGTGTCACTATCTCTTTGTATATCTGTGTGTGTGTTTAGATATGAATGTGTGCGCAACTATGAGAGCCTCTTATAACTTTCGAACGGCTTGGCCAAACCGAACCCAAAGCCAGCTGCGTTCTAAAGAGTTCCATCAAACTGTAACCGATTCCATAGATTTGGAAAGATCTCAAAAATAATTGGAAAAATAATTTTTTATATATTTCTTTTCAATAACTTTTCAAGGGCCTTACGTATCGATTCTACAGACACTGAAAACCCACATCAATCACCCGATTAAAGCCTATTGATTCGTTCGTAGAAGAAAATCTTCGAACAAGTTGTTTTTTTAAAATAACTCCGAAATACTCATCTCATCTATTAGTATTTTCGATTCTTTCAAAAGTTATACTAGTTTGAAAATTGAAATTAAGACTGAAAATTAAGAGTTTGAAAATTAAAATTAAGACGGTTTTTTTTATCTCTCGAGTTCGATTTATCGAGATCGAAGAACCTAAAGGCATAGAAGAGCACAACAAACAGTCTTGCGGTTAAAATTAGCGGGAAGTTGCAGGGACGGCCTTAAGGATCAACCATTTTCCATTTTTATTTTTTTTTTATTTTTTCTACTTGTTGTTTTTTTTTTATTTGGCAAATTTACAACAGAAATGTCTGATTGTTATATAACAAATAACAAAATAACGAACACCCCTAAAGCATTAAACACAATAACGACAACAGGCTACAAAAGTTGTTGGCTACAAACGTCGCCTCGTAGTCAGCTACTTAATTATTTTTACAACGACACCACCAAATCAATAACCATGTGTTGTTGTTTGTAGTGGAATTCTCTTCAGACGCCAGTGTAGCCGCTTTCATGTATGTAACACTCTCAAATAGTGTTATTCCGATAAAATATATTTAAAGTCGACAGTATATGACAAGAAATCATTTCATTAGTTGGGAAATAAAGTTTGTTATTTCTGATTGTATAATAAAACAGTATATTTTCAAGTTTACAATAATTAAATTTATTTATATTATACTGGCAACATTGCATCTACTCATTGTCGCTCATCAAAATAGAAATTAGTTTAATTTGGCTACAACCACAAGAACAGCAGGGGCAACAACCAGTAGCCGTGTTGTCTGTAGTAATAAAAAGAATCATTCTGATATACGCACATGTATCCTATTTTTGACAAGTTGTAGTCCGTAGTCTGCTGTCGTTATTGTGTTTAATGATTAACGCTTAATTTTGATTGATAATTTTGATTGGCGATCATGCAAAAGAGCTTTAAATTTGATATGCTGGGATGTTATGCAAAAATATTATTAAAAACTAACGCCCTTATTCACAAAAAAATTTTTTATGCTTATAAGCCGCTTATAAGACAAATTTTCTATACAATATTATTCTTATAACCAGCATCAACTATATATTTTCTTTCATAAGGCCTTAAAAAATTGGCTTCTGCTTCTCATATTAATTTTTCGCGCTAAAGGCGAGATAGACAAGAGAATTTTAAAAGTTAAGGTCAAAGAAAAGTTGTCACTAGAGAGTTACTCGCTAACTACTCCACTTTTATTAGGTGTAGTCCAACAAATTAACCTTAAAAGGCATTCAAACCCACCGCAAACTGATCGTGAACTATTGTTAATAATTTTCTTTTGTTTTCATGTTAATTAACCCCCATGTGTTTTTCATATAATTATAAATTGGCTAACGATGCAATTTAGCTTATCTAACAAATAATTTTGTGTCTAAGTCTTTCATTAGTTGTTTAATACAATTAAATTGTTAGCACATTTAAAGCTTTCACGATTAGTAAGTGTATATATATATTTTTTTCTTTCTTATTTCATACATTTTGTTTAGCAACATTTTTATTTACGAGTAAAACCGCCCACCTTTTTATAATAAAATAATTTATAAAATTTTAACGCCTTTTTTTAATGGCGTTTGTATTGTTGCTATTATAATTTATTTTGTTGTTTATTTACTAGACATTTCTTTTTTACATAAAAAAAAATGACAGTTATGGAAACCTATTAAAACTATAAAATGAAATAAATTATAAAAATTATTTTGAAATTCCTTTTTTGAAGAAAAATTGCTCTACCTGTAGCTTTAATATTTTTAACTTTTTTGTCCACAGTGACCAGATTAAATTATATCATATTTTATGATGCTGAAGTTTTGCAAGTTTGTTACCAAAATTTTATGTTGCCTTTTTAGGAGTTTTGAAACTGAAACATTCCGGCATGTAGATATGGCCAGACTTCTATGAATTTACTGCATAATAACACAAGCTTTGGCTCTTCTTGGCATCTTCGAAAGCAGTTTCTCGATTGTTCTTTTATTTATTTATTTATTTAATAGGTGGCTACCAAAAGCGGTCGGTACTATAATTCGTCTTACATAACACCGATTTCCAATATCTGTCACTCATTTAAAAGTCTGCATGTTTTTTTTTCTTTTCAAGTTCAGTTTTTCTTACTCAAATGCAGATAGAAAACAGCATAAAAATCTATATGATGGCGGCAGTTACCAAATACGAACGCCACGTCATTCAATTAAACGTTTTATATGTTGTTGTTTTTCTTTTTTTATTACAATTTGTCACTGCAGGAACACCACACGGAAGCTTAAGCCTCCAGCTACACTCAGCAAATGAATGGAACTGTTAAAAAAAAAAATATATTCTATTTACTTTACAACGAATGCCGATTTCCATATAAATTTTTTCTTTTTGGGAAAATAGTTAAACAACTTTTGTACCGCTGCTAACAACGTAGCGAAACAATGCGAGACTTTGTGAGTGGGTTTGAACAGGCCGTTCCTGCTGCCATTTACGTTGCTTAAGTGAAACGAATAAATATGTTTATTTCCACAACTATAAATTATTATTTTTTTGTCGTTCGTCTAAAAAAAAATCCAAAACCAACAGACTTTTTTATTTGTATTAGAAATTTAATTTTATTCGGCAGTTGATGTCTGTCTGACTGTTGGTTTAATTAATTCAAACTGAATTCAATCATCAACGCCAACGTTATTCAAAATATTTTGCGGGTTTCTGTTTGATTCTTCAGGTTTTTAATGATTTTAGTGCGCGTTTTTTGTTTCTATTGTGGTTATTGTTGTTTTTATATTTGCACTTGCTGCGGCCGTCTTTAATTCTATTTGAAATAATAATTGTAATCCGTTTTTAAATAAATATTTATTTCGTTTGCAATTTTTATTATTTATTGTATTTATCTAAACAATTAAACTGTTTGCATTTAAAAGATAATTAACAAATTTTAATGAATAGTTTTTCTTCTTATTTATTCATGGTTAGTTTAGTTTCTTAATTATTTTGATTACTGTTTTTAAATCTTTTGGAATTGTGTACCGATTTAAAGAGATTTCTTAGAAATATATTCACTATCGGATCGGCCCATTAATTAATCTCATTTTAAAACATATTTATATTAATCCAAGGGAAATATTAGTCCCCTGAAGATATAATAAAGTTTGACATAAAAACCTGACGTTATATAATTTATTCTTCTTATTACAATAAGCAACAATGCTATACCGATGCACTCGGTTTGAGATTTGGTTTTCTTCTTCGCTCCAGCATAGATATAAATCCATAAAAGGACGGTGGATACCTAAAGAACTGTTTCGAGGTTTGGTAAAAATTGTGACACAATTGTATTGTACTGAACAGGATTTCTTTAAAGGATGCAAAATAGAAATTGATAATTTTGAACAGACGTGGAATGTTCGAATATAGTTGTCATATTTTCCTCGGTCCATTTTTTATTTGCAGCCTCCTTTTCAATTTTATTTGCTAGTTTTTGTTTAAATATTTTTTCTTTTCTCTCCTTAACTCGTTAAATTACTTATACAAAAAAGTGTAAATATAAAACAACGAATTTTGAAATGGCGCGCAAAGTGGTGAATACGCCTTATGTATTTCCCATAAGTTTGTTTTATTAAAACACATCTTATCACATCTCATTGATTTCTTTTCGATAAAATTTTAATTCATTCGATTTGACTCTTTAATGTGTTAAATCGCATAAAGTTTGATTGAATTTATCTTTCTTATGCTAACAAACAATTGTTTTTGTTTATAAGTTTTTAATTATTTTAATTTTTTATTTCTTTTCCTTTCAATCAAGCGAACAAATGCTTATTTAATTGTATTCAGTATTTCAATTAAACTGATAAGAGAACGATTTTAATTAAAACAGATAGAGATGTTATAATAATGAATTGAGAGTGTGTGTGTGTGTGTGTGCGTACACACACTAACATATATTTCAGCGTTTTAACCATCTGGTATATACTATAAAAAAAAACTAACAGTAGAAAAAACTAATTAAATTACAAAAATGTAATGTATCAAATTACTTTATAATTAATTAAACTTTAGTACAGTTTTGTTGTAAACATATGGGAGGCTGCCACTTAAAAAGGAAAAAAGAACAGTACAGAAATCTAAATAAAGTTGTGCTCATGTTCTACGCACAAAATCAAATAAGTTCCCCGAACTTACACATCAATTTTTATAAAAACTCAGAAGAAAAGTAATTAAGAGTCAATAAATTAAACAATAAATTCTGCGACCTCGTCCACATAATGCGGGTCTTTCTCCATCTATTACCTTGTTATACAAACACGATAAGATTCAATAAAAGTCCATAAATTCAAAGCCCTAATTACATCAGCTCTTATATAGAAAAGTTATGGACTTAAATCGTAATACTGAAAGTACGATCATGTGAACTAAATGGACTTTAAATACCCCACTATTGTTGCAAGCACGTGATAACATCCTTCTCTTTAATATTTTATGAAAAAATGTTTAATGTAGCTGGGCGTTTTAAGAAAACAGGCCCTACCACTTAATAAATTGTATTAAATTTATTTTTATAAACCAATTGTTCGAAAATTTGTTTATTAAAAAAACATGACAAATATTCCCAAGCACAACATCACCTATACAGCAGAGCAGAACAGCTGTTTTCGTAAGCCGTCACACAGCACTCTTGTACATCTTTAGTTATTATCACTTCTCAGATGGCTACGTTGAATGTTTCTACTTGTAACAATTTGATATGAAAAATATTTATTCATTTAAAAAAGAAATTAAAAACACGTACAAAATTAAGATGGCGAATATGTAGAATAAATTTGAAATATTTACATATTCCTTATATAAACTTAATAAAGTGTTGATAATTTAATGGCTGACATTTCGTGACAAGCTTTCTTCAACTGATAGTCCCAATAACACTCTTACACTTCAGCAAGAACAACTTAAAGCCGCAGCGAGGAGTTAAGATTTTAATTACGCTTTCCAATGCATTCTGACTGACGCTTAAAGCGACCACAATTACAAATAAATACATTTTGGTTTTAGAAACATTCATTCGACTTCCTTTTTCTTCTGACCTCCCGCTTCATAGTATTCACTTGACACTTGATGGCGAAATGCAAGTGTTGCATATTTTGAAAAGTGTCAAGTAGCGCGTGTGTGTGTGTGAAACACTGTTTGTTGTTTTGGTTAATGGTGCTGATGTTGTATGTGTACGTGCAATTGTATTTATTATTAGGTCAAGGTGGCAGCAAGCAGCAGCAGCAGCAGTTCATAGCTTTTACAAAAATGCACATACAAAACTACACAATTGCAGTTGTACATCATTATTTGCATAATACGAAAGCCAAACAACTAACCAAACAACCAAACAAGCAACCATCCTCGCAACTCGCCAATTTTCTTTTTATACGGGAGTGTGTGTTATAATAGTTTTTCAAACACCCTTAAGTACCAACGACATCCTCTTGCCAGGGTTGTGACATTTATAATTTTTCAATTCAACACGAGATGTTTTTCAGAAACATACTTTTTTGGCTGTTGACTATAAAAATATTAATAAAATATTGCACAACTTGTAGTTGAAATATATAACACCTGCATAAGTTAAAAAAATATATGGGTCAAGTTCCCCTTGCGTTCCGGCTTTCTTGAAACAAAATAGAGTTTTTGTAACCCGATATTTTAAAACAGAAATGTTTGCTAATTGAACAGACTTTTACATAATTCGATGCAGTTCTTCATGTTCACAAGACGAAAGCCAACACTGACAACCAGTTAAAATGATTCATTAACAAGAACTTTTATATTAACCGTCGTTTTCGGAAAACGACAAGTAGTATTCGGCCGAAAGTACTTTTTTAGACCGTACACAAGCCCGAACACAAGTACACGAATATCCGTTAATTTTGCAAACTTCGACCGAACCCAAACATTATGTCAGTTGTACTTTTTAAAATTTATTTATTATGTTTGAGAAATATGACTTTTTATTTTTATTTCAATGAAACTTAAATTATTTTTGATATTACAAATATGCACACACACGTGGATAAATATATATGTATGTACATGATGATACAATTTGTCAAAGTTATCTAAAAATGTCGCGATATGCTGAGCATTTGATTCTCGAAAATCGGAGTGGAGCGTGAAGTTAAAAATAGACGATAGATTAAATTTTTTTTTATATAATTCAGATATATGATTCAGCTTTTGGAATTTCTCAACTTCCTGTCAGCCGGAAAAACCTTTGAGATCTTTACAAAACAGCTGGCCGCCTAGACCGAACTGCCATTAATAAGTCTGTGATGTTACTTTTCCTGTAGCAGCACTTGCTAATCAGAGACATGCGCCAGCCGACTTTGAGCCGGCTAAGCCGAGCCGCCAAAATATTTTGATAAGCCGCCGCCGCCGGTCTCTATCCGGCTGAAAACGGCTTGAAGCCAGCCACCGATTGCCGTCATAATTAATGGCGGAAAACCTGATTTTTATGTTTTTTTGAAAGAATTTAGAATTGTTCACTTCACATAAAATATTATTCAATAAACAAAATTTTAGAATTTTGGTACTATCTTATATTTTTTTCTGATTGACAATTAATTATAGGAACCCGCCACTATGTTTGTCTGTAAATGAGGGGAAATAATAGGGGGAAATGATGGGAAATAATATGAGGAAAGAAGGGAAAAAATATTGGGGAAATATGGAAAAAATAGGTTGGGAAATATGGGGAAAATAGGTGGAAATGATAGGGAAGAAATAGTTGGGAACTAGGGGGAGAAAAATAGGGGGGGGGGATAATAGGGGGATATATAATAGAGGGAAAATAGGGGGGAAATAATAGGGGCAAAAATAAGGAGAAATAATAGGGCGACAGAGCGACAGAGAATGTGTCTAAATTTTGAAAAACGTAATATATATATATATATATATATATATATATATATATATTTTATTTTTTTGGACATACATATGTATGTATATTGTTTTTAAATTCAGCCTGCCAGCCGGTTCTGAGCCGAATTCCAGCCGCCGCTGAAAATTTTTCTACGAGTCGCCGCCGCCGACTAAATGTCACGGTGCAGCTCTCTGCTTGCTAATGCAGACTTTTCATACCTTTTGCTTGTTGGTAGTTGTTTGTATAGAAAAAAGTGAATGGAAGTGTGAGCAGAACCCTTTCAAATTGCAAAAATGATTTGAAAAGAAACAAGAACGTTTGAACAAATAAAAGAATAAGAAATATATATGTATATACATATATATATATATATATATATATATATATATATGTATAATTGCATATGTACGCACTCATACATACAAAGTATTATTGTTAAATTTTGTTGTTCGTTGTGAAAATTTGCATGGTTAGTAAAAATACTATAATATAAAATTTTTTACGTATTTTTTATACTTTCTTTTTTTTTTGTAAATAGTTTGAGTATATTTTTACGTCTGCTTATAAACGATTTTATTTTATTTTACCAAATAGTTAACCTCTAAATGTCAAAATGTTATGCAAATTTATATAGAAAATTATGTTAAACAGTGTACAATTCAGTATGAAAACATTTTTGTGCCCCCTAGAAAGCAAAAAAGTGTTGACAAAAGAGACAATATTTTCTTTTGCCACGCCTCAAAATACAGCTTCCATCAAAATACAATTTTTTTGCAATAGACAAGAAAGTAATTTAAACAATTTTGAGGGAGTGTTCTTAAAGCGTAACAAAACGAAAAACTTTACAGCGAAAGTGTGCGAGTTGCCATAAATAATATAAAATCAGGGCATATTGACTGTCAAATGATGAAATGTCAAAAAATTTATTCGTCATCTTTTGACATTTATTTGGTAGAAAGTTTTGGGATATGTTAACCATGAAATGCTTTAATCTTGAACAGAGAACTTTATTGTGAAATTTTATTATCAAGTGTATTGGTTGTTTGAAACTGAACGAAAACAAAGAATTTTTCAATAAAATCATCTTAAGTGATGAGCCGTATTGTTCTGTGGCTTCACGCCGTTCTCTAGGCCATTTGAAAGACCGTATTATACTTGAATAAGCCACAAACATAAATAAAATATATAATAAATAATAATAAAATAATATATATATATATATATATATATATATATATATATATATATATATTAATAACAAAATAAATAATAATAATAATAATAATAATATAAATATGTAATAAATAAATAGTTAATTAAATTTAACATTTAAATTTAAACAGTTTTTCTTTAGAATCGAAGCCCCTGAATTAGTTCGAATTATAAAAATGAATGAACTTATTAATTCTTGTTATTTAAAAAAAAAAGCTTCTAAGACTTGAACGTTTATTAAAAGTTTATGAATAAGCCCAGAAATTCTCTACGGATTAATTAGGGTTCAGAACTAATGAAATGCAGGAATTTATATAGACTTCTTAGCCACGAATAAATAAAACATTGCTTTTTTAAGAATTAAATTGACAAAACCACACTTTTATAAGTGAATAAATTTTAACAATTTAATTTGTCCCGCAAAGAAAATATCACTTTTAAATCATAATTTGCGAAAACTTGTAAGTCCATTTGAAGTTGTTTTTTTTTTCAATGAAATTCTTTTTAATTAATTAAAAAATCTTTTGCAACAAAATTACAACAAATAAATAATTTCTGTTTTATTACAAGGATATCCTTCCTATTCCCTTAACTTTGCTTGCTAGCTTTGTGGCACAATCAGGTTATCATAAAACCTCTTTTCAACTCTTGGGGTCATGTGGGGGTTAATTGTGTAGAGTTGGTTTCATTTTGAAAGTATTATGAACGCTGTTGGTCAGATTTACGTTCTGTGGATGTACTATTTGCATTCGAGCTGTTGTTGCCGGTTTTCTCTCGAGTGCTTAAAAGTAATTTCCATTGTTGTAAGTGTATTTATTATATGTTTTCTTTTTGACCATTACAAAGATTGTGTGTGTGGGTGTGTGTGTACTTCAACTGCATGAGTAAGCACGAGTATTAGCACTTTTTGTAGTGGTTTCATTTTCCTTTTACAATTTTCCAACACTTTTCGAATAGAGGGAATACTTCATGTAACGAGTTGCAATGTGATATATTTTTTTATTTTAAATATTTACTTTTACTGAGTGTTAATTTAAGTTGCTTTGCAACTAAAATTAATTCTTAGGCGGCTACAGTGCCGCCTAAGAAGGTGTAGTAATGCACTCCTTATTACATGACAAAGTCAATCGTTGTCAGTTAATTTTTATGTTGCCAGCGCTATACCGTCGTCATTGAAACAGTTCGGCAAAAATTAATACCGACATGCACTCGTGCATATAAGAAAAAAACGACTTAGTGCGGAGTCGAACCCCCGGTATCTTACATATACAGATCTTGTTATACAGATTTTAAGTATAACGAAGCAGCTGATGTGATCATTTCGCTTCTCCGAGATGATCACTCTTGGGTCAGTTGATTCTATCCCTTTGTGTCATCTGATGATGCAGTGTAATATTAAATATATTAAAACTTCGAAATATAAGACTTTATGTTTATTTTTTAATGAAGGCAGAATGAAACCATTGCACCTAATCTTTTTCAGATGTATCATTTAAGTCGTGTGTTATATTCTGAAGTTTCAAGGGTAGATAATTTTAGGCGCCATTCTTCAGCCCCTGTACTAACTTTGGTAAAGAACATCCTACAGAGTTTCGTTCAATTTAATAATTACTGACATAATTATTGATCGTTTCTGATTCCACTTCTTCAGAAACTCTTTCCTCCAGCAATACTATACATCGTGCTAGAACTGAAGCCTTGAGCCAAAATGAGGATTTTGGACTACAAAACCAATTCTGCCTCAAATGAGTTCAAATAATATAAAACTCTGTTTAAAAAAAAATATAATGGCATACTTAAACATATAAAAAGCCAACGGAAGTGTGCGTGTATGTGAGAGTTCCCTTTATTTTATAAATTTAAATTTCATTTAGAAATATATAAGCCACTGTAATTTATAGCCCAGGTATACACACATATTTCTTTTGCATGCTTTAGTTTTTTTTTTTTTTTATTTAAATTTTTCTAGCTCAAAGTTTCCGTTGTAGTTTTATTTAAATTTGCATTAGTTTTTTTTTGCCTTTCCTTAATTCACTAAAAGTTCATAGGTCAAGAGGTCACTTCAATTAAATGTCAGTAGGAATTCAAAAGAGCTTAAAAACCATGCATTTAAACAATTAAAGCAACACGTTTGATAACACACACTTTTTAAGCTCTTCAAAACACTTTTCAAATAGGCGTGGTATTTTGTGTCTGTTAAATGAGCCAAAATTGCAAAAAACACGTACCACATTCTGCTGCTTAGTTTTTTACTTTTTTTTAATTTTTATTTTTCTTTTCCAACCACACAATGTTGTTATTTATATAATTTAGTTGTTCAGTGTTGGCAAAATTTAATGACTGATAATTATTTCCCTGAAAATAAAATATTTAAGCGTTTCTAAAATTATGCTGTGGCTGGAAGCCACTCTAATATTTTAAGCTTAAAAAAAAAATTTGTTTGAGCTTGTAATTAAAATACACAAAGTGTATTTCTTTCCAAATAACAACAATAGAATCGTTTTGACGGTTCCATAAATTTGGCTAATTAAGTTATTTGTTGTTGTTTATATTTTTGAAGGTCCGAAACGTTTTCAAACTTCACTACATTCTAGTGGTAAGAAACCCGTTTAGTTTAAGTGAGTAGTAAAAATATTCATAATGAGTCACGATCTATCCCTCCCTCTCTTTCAACGAAGCAGCTGATGTGATCATCTCGCTTCTCCGAGATGATCACACTTGGGTCAGTTGATTCTGTCCCTTTAAGTCATCTGATGATGAAGTGTAATATTAAATATATTAAAACTTATTTAAAAAAATTACAACAACTTGAAAAGCAAAATAGCCAGAGAGCGATTTCGATCGCAATGAAATGCGTTTGTTTTCAGTGTTCAAAATTTGTTTAACAGAAAACTCTTCATCGCATTGTAGATAATTTTAGCCAACTGAGTTCTCGAGGCCGTCTGTTGTAAATTTATCTTGTAGCATATAAAATAAAAAATAGTCTCTTGTACTTTCAATTATAGAAATAAAAAAGTTAAAGTTACTGTTACTTGTATGTACTATAAAAGGTATTAATTGTCCAACCCTGACATCGTCTTTTAGATTCTTTTTTTAACTGTTTACACCAATTGAATTATTTCTAAACTTTTATACTTAATTAATTAACAAACAAAAGACAAAAATTAATTTTAGATTTAGTTTTCTAAAAAAATTTATTGGGAAAAGCTAAATTTTTGGTAGAACTTCCTTTTGACCGATAGTTTCTAAAAATATTTTTTTTTCAAAAACAGAGAAACTTATTTTTCATTTTATAAAAAAAGTTTAAATTGAATATTTTATATATCAAAATTAATTTTAAATGTTCCACCTCTGGAACTGAATTTTGCATTTTGCTGATTTTCAAAGGAAATTTATTTAGGACTGAACGAGTTTGTTCTATCCCACAAATACATATAAAATAAAATCAAATTTCTTTTAAACAAAATTGTTCGACAGAACAATATCTAGTGAAATCCTGGGACCGATGGCGATCTATATCTTTTTATTATAGAGCAGTTTTTACTTGCAGCAAAATCCAATACCTGATAACTAACGTTAGAATAATCAGCCATGTCACAGAATTCTATTCCGCTCGAAAACGGAATTGATTCCGCATTTTGATAACTCAGAGAAGGAAATACTTTTTCGGAATGAAATATTTTTGCATTTAATTCCAAATTTTCATTAATTTTATGTTTTTTAAAGAAACAGAATACGAAATATATTATGTCTCCGAACGGAATGGAACTCTGTGGTGACATGGCTGAATGTCTCGAATTTCGGAAACATATGGCGGAAGCTAATTTGCTTGCTCTTCAAATCACTATTAATATTTTGCATATTTTTTACATCTCTTTGGCTCTCGCCTATTGTTTGTGTCATTGTGTTAAATATTATTACGAAATTATATATAAAAAAAAAGAAAAAAACTACTGTAATAGTTAAATTTGTTATTTATTTTACACTCGACTGATTTTGACGTTAAATTGTGTTTAAGGTTTTTTACCATTTTACTCTAAGTTGTTGTTGTCGTCTATTTTGCTGTTGCTTGCTTTCTACCTACAACAACAATCATAGTATTTTCCAATACAAAAACATGCTCTTATATTTTCGGTGAAAATGTCACACAGCCAAGTACGTCACATAATACAATAAGAATTGTACGAGTGTCGCTACTGGATTTTTTCCAGTGTTTTGGAAAAAGCATTTTCTCCGGACCATGGCCGAATACTAAAAAAACAACAAAGACAACTGACTACAGCATCTGCTGCAGATAAGAAAAATTCGATCCCATATTAATGGCCTTCGGCTTCACAGTCTACCCTTAAACTTTAACTTGATCGTGAATTTTAGGCACATATCGGGTGTTTTTTATAGAGTGATACAAGTTTAAATCATAATAAAACATAGTAATATATTATTGATATCAATGAAACGGTCTTTATTGGATAGCAAATTGTATGACATTAACGTTCAAATATGATTTCGGCCATGTGGCCGGCACGGCTGGCGCGTAAAAGGCGCAATCTGGAACACCGATTTTCACAAACTTTTCGCAGCATTTGCGGCCGTATCTCGCCAATAACTCTTCGAATGTTGATTTCCAGATGTTCAATTGTTTGTGATTTATCGACGTACACAAGTGACTTTACATAACCCCAAAGAAAATAATCCAATGGGGTTAAATCACGCGATCTTGGGGGCCAATTAATTGGGCCATTTCGTGAAATTATTTTTTCGTCAAAAGTTTCGTTGAGTAAATCAATTGTAGCGGCCGCTGTGTGGCATGTGGCTCCGTCCTGTTGGAACCACATATCAGCAAGATTAATGCCAGCTAATTGAGGTACGAAAAAAACTTCGAATCATGTTCCCATTCCGTTCACCATTGACAGTAACATTTTGACCATCATCGTTTTTCAAGACATGCGGGCCAATGACTCCGCCAGCCCATAAAGCGCACCAAACAGTAATTTTCTGTGGATGTCATGGTGTTTCGACAAAAGCTTGTGGATTCTCCTCACTCCAAATGCGACAATTCTGTTTATTTACGTACCCATTCAACCAAAAATAGGCTTCATCGGAAAATAAAATTTTGCTGAATGGGTTTGACGAACAGAACCATTATTTTGATTAAAAATTTCCACAATTTGCACGCCTTGCTCTGGTATAAGTTGATCCATAATGAAATTTCAAAGTACACTAAACAAAAAGAAACTATCAGCTGTTAAATGGGTGGTTAAATAAAGCAGTGATGCCAACTCAAAGTTGTATCACTCTATAAAAACACCCGATGTTAAGAAAGAAACGAAAATATATTTTTGTAAATGAGTTAACATCAGCATTTAAAATAAAATCAATATATATTCTAAAAGAAATAAAACTACGACTAAATTGGCAAAGAGAACGTCTTCTTCAAGTCACCCTCGTACAAACAGCTCTCCCTAAAGAGGAGACAAACTGTTTGAAATATTTACATTTAATGCTTTTCATTTTTGTTGCAGTCAATTAAATCAATGTCAAATATTTTTTAAAAAGAAAAATCTAATTTGCAGAAACTAAATCGAACGAAAAGTGTGACTAATAATATTGTTGACTTGGAAAGATTATTATTTATTTAATTTTATTTTTCCAACAAATTCGCAGCAATTAAGCAGTTGACAGTTTTTTTCAAAGAAGAGATACTGTGATGGCGGGGTTTTTGAGCATAAATAAAAATAAATAAGTACATGATAAGACGAGTACATATAATTTTGTTTAAACTATAACAAGGCCGATATGAATACTTTTCTACAATTTTGGCCTGGTTGCTACTAATTTAATGTTGGCTTCGTTTCCCCGTGACACATATGGTGACACAATTTGGCTTTTTCATGTTTCCCTATAACTTGTCTTGGTAGACAAACAAAAACTTGTGCTTTTTAATTTATGGAAACGTTTATATTTCGGTTAAAGAATAAACAAACAATTAAAAAAACTTTGCTGGGTAAAACTTTTAGCTTTTTAGAAAATTTTTTTAATTCCATTGTGGTTTCATGTTAAAAAGCAATTTTAGTTTTCTTTTTTTTTGTTATTCAATAAAGAGGCAGTTGTTGTAAAGTTTATATTTCACTTTTAATTATGGTTTCTTTAATTAAACTCTTTATTTTTCTTTGACTTTACGACCACGTATTAAATTGATATTTATTTGACTTTATTAAATGAAATTTGATTGAATTTCTACAGAATTTTGTTTATCAATAATAAAAGGGAAAAAGTTATTTAATTTCATTCAGCCGATGCAGTGTTATAATAAAAATATATCAGTAACAAGATTGTAAAGGCGTTTCCAATTATAGGCGTCGGTTTTATTAATAAAAGAAAATGATTTCCATCGCATCTACGTGCGTCCAAAAAGTACCGTTAGTTAGTAGTCAATAAAATTAAATCTTGTATATGGACTTTAAAGAAAAACAAATAGCATTTGTCTTTTTTAAAGCCTATAAAAAAAAAAAAATATATATATATATATATATATATATATATATATTTATGTGGGATTTATATTGTGCATCTTTGTATAAAAGTACCTTTCAGCCCGTATATGTTTCGTCAATATTGGAGGACAACAAGACACATAAAACAGTACCACAAAATATAATACTAATTTCGTTTGACAAAAATTTTTGACATTTTCAAAATTTTTAATCAATTTGTTGATGATTTATTAATTTCTTATAAATATTTTCTTAACAATTAATATTTTCTTAAAAACATATTTTCTTACAAAAATATTTTGAAAACCTTTGGTCATATTAAAATACGATCATATTAAACACGATTTCAAGAAGTAAAAGTAAATATATCTACAACAAAGTTCTCTACTTTCTAATCTATCCTCATCTCTCCTCCTTAACCAGCCCATTATTTCTGGTCTGTTCAATTAAAGCCTTTAAAGTGTTGCTTTGCTTATAACTATTGGCGTTTTCTAGAAAATATGTCACCTCTTTTTTGCTTCTTTTCTAAAAAGTTGCATTCCAGGAGTTTCAAAACAAAATTTAATTTTCATAAGGAATGATAGAATAATTGTTTATCAATTTACTTATTCTAAATAACATTTAATTGTCAATTCCTATTAAAAAGTGCAAGACATGTAGCATTTTTTCTAGAAAAGAACACAAAATATATGATTATGTTGCATTATTTGAAATCAATTCAATACGGGAATTACATATTTTAGTTCCTCATAGACTCGATTTTTAAATTATTTGTTACTAAATAATAGTGTACGACGGAACATACACTTCTAGACAGAAACCGAACATCGGAAAAAAAAGTACGGCTGAACACGAACCGAATTTTTGTCAATTGTACTTGTACCTGGGATTTATTTATAAAAAAAAATATACGAATTAATAAATGTTTATGTTTGAGATTATTTTTTGTATTTTATTCGACCTTGTTTTTTACTTAAATTCTTCTTATAATTATTCTTCAGGCTCTAGGTCTAAGACTCGAAAATAAAACTCTTGTTATGTTTTATCTCGTTATATTTGTAAATATTTTATTTATTTCGATATTTCGAACACCTTCGGTGTTCTTCTTCAGGAAAAATATTGAGTAAAGTCGTCTAGTTTTGAAAAGGGTTAAATGTTTACTGCGATTTTAATTTAATAATAAAAATTTTATTTAATAAATAAAAAAGTTCGGCGAAAATGTTTAGCTTAGGCCGAACTTCAAAACCGAACCGGTATATTCGGTCGGACACTACTAAATAATTCAATACATGAAATCATTTTCATTATTAATAAATTATAAAATTATTGTATTTATTAATTTTAAAAAATTATGTAAACGTTTAGTCAAATAATTTTAAACTGGATTGAATCGACAACTCCCGCAAGTGCTTTTTGTTTATAAAACACTTCAACATGAATATGCACGACTAAAACGTAAATTTGGCTTGTAAAATAAAACCAAAATATCAGCATGGCAAATTAAATGCAGCACTTTTTTCAATTTGAACATCTACCCCCAACATACCGCCCACAGCAAGCCAGCTTTTCGCTATTTAACCCTACCCCGCTGTGTAACATTAAGGCACCTTTCTAAATTGCACAAACACTAAATTAATACAAAGAGAACAAACATCACTGCCGCACTCAACTCGACTTGTTCAATTGAGCTCGAATCGATTATTGCATAAAACAGTCAGTCAGTCAGTCAATGGTGGGAATAAATGTAAATTTACTTTTACGACCGGCGTGCAATAGAATAACTAACTAAAGTCGACAGCTACTACAGCAAGCGAAGAGAATAGCAAAAGTTTTCAACAAAAACCCAACAATAAATGGAAAATAAATAGAATGAAAAACAATCTCCAACATAAATTTGAAAATAGCAATTCGAAATATAAAAGAAAAGAAAAAAAAAAACAAACTGGAAACATGAAAGAACATAAATAACATTGAAAAAGAATATCTGCAGCATTATTTGATTGAATTGTTGTTTCGGGAATTGCACACACCCACACACAAACACACAATCCTCGTAACTCGCATTTTCCTTGGAACGCAATCAAATAAGCTCCAAGGCAAAGTGTATATAAATTATACGAAAAGAGAAAATATTCTGTGGAAAAAGTGCAAAAATATCGAGCGGAAACAACAAAGTTATTTAAGCCAAAAAATTTAAATAAATAAATAAATCGGAATATATTTAAAAAATCGTTTGTGTACTTGCTTTGTACTTCTGAACAAATACATCAAATAATTTAATATATAATTCCAAAGGCTTTATGAACGCTGCACAGTGGTTAGAATGCTTCTTATTTTAGAAATAATTCGGCAATCCGCACAATGGGCTTCATAGAGTTTTGTGCAGGAAATTTTTATAAATAATTTTTTCCAAAATGGGAACACTGAGAAAAAGTTGGTTAACATATTTTTAGGAAAATTATTCCAAATAAGCGATTTTTTTACAGATTTCTTGAAGGAATTTTTTTAAAACTTTTTTGCAATATTTTTTTAATGAATAATAAAAAAAATCATTTCAACCCTTTTTCGGCCATTGTATTTGTAAAAGCACTGTAACTACATTTGGGCAAATATTTGCTCCAAAAAGCGTAACCCCTAAAAATCAGAAAAATTGTTAATGAATTAAAGAGTTGAAGGTGCTGTTAGCTGGATTAGTGAACACAAGGCTACGATGCCTTAGTTCCCGAGTTCGACTACGCATTCAGTCATGTATATGGTGACCTGCATTAGTGCAGGATTGTGTTATATATTGTCGGCTTGTCTGAATGACGAAGGCATAGCACTGGTCGCTGAGCATTACCGACAGCAATTAGCATTGTCATGTACTAAAGGAGCAGAATACAACACCCTCCCTCTTCGGTACTCGTAGCAAAAAATTCACTTGCGAAGTAAAAAGTAAAAATATAAAAAAAAAATTCTCTAAATTTGAATCTGTATTCATCTGCCTTATTAACAAAATACACCGCTTTTGTAGGGGTCGTCCCCTGAGTGCTGGTTCAAGACAAAAAAAAATTTAGATTCTACGCCACTGCCTGTTAGTTATGCGTGAAACTGTTTTACTTCCGAAGTGCGTATATAAATCGTTGGTATTTAGTGGTTGCGCTTTTTTGGGAAAATATTTGCCTAATGTGACCGTGCTTTAGGACTCCTCTGCTTATAAGTACAATATAACCGGCAGTTTGAAGAAGTTTTAAAACAGAAATAGTTTTTGTATGGAATGGTTTCTCTTAAGTTCCATTTTGTATTAAAAAGTGTAAGAAATGTTGCATTCTTTTTTAGAAAAGAAAATGATATATAACTGTAATTTGGACATGGCATCGATGAAAGCCTCTCACCATTAACAAGACGTGTAATCAACTAAATTAGTTTTTAATTTCTGAAGTGCGTATATAAATCGTTGGTATTTAGTGGTTGCGCTTTTTTGGGAAAATATTTGCCTAATGTGACCGTGCTTTAGTACTCCTCTGCTTATAAGTAAAATGCTGTAATTTTTTGTTTAAAAGTTTCAATGATATCATACCGATTTTAAGACTTTAACTAACAAAATTCAGACATTAAGATTAACCTCAATAAATATTATTTTTGACTTATTGCGTTTTCTTTTCTAAAAAATATGCAACATTTTTGCACTTCTTTTCGGAAAACTGTCAGTTTCGAAGAGTCTTAAGTCAAAAATAATTTTTGTACGGGATTTTAAACTAATTTCGCATAAATTTTTTTATTTTTAAATAACAGAATGTTGCCATTTTGTATTAAAGGGTGTAAAAAATGTTGCCCTCTTTTCGAGAAAAGAAATCAGCATTAAACTAAATAAAATTTTCATATTTTATGCGATTTCTTAATATTGAAAATTAACTTTAAACAAGTACTTATAATAATATTTCGTCTATAATTTAAATACCATTAAGTAAAATGGCCGAAAAACGGAAAACAAGAAGAAATCCATTAAGAATTTCTTACCAAAAACGATTATTATCCTTGTCAAAAATAAAGTGAGAGAAATAAATTTGTCTGTTCAAAAACACATATTCAAGCACACAACTACAGAAAACATTTAGCATTTCTCCAATGCCATTATAGAAGAAACTAACTAACAATACAAATAAATAATAGTTCGTATTATAAACCATCCATTTTACACACAAAAGAAACAACAAATTTTCCTCCCAACTGTTCCACCAAAAGTCGTCCGTCATTCATTATTCAAACTGTTAAATAAATGGTTGGCTGTTGCAAGTACTTGTTGTACTCAGTTTACCAAGAAGCAAAGCAACACACGAGCTACACGAGCACTTGTCTACATCCTGTTATTTTCTATATAATCTAATGAAATCTAAGTTTTACAGGGAGACGGACGACTGACACTGAAATAATTGCATAAAATTGCGTTCTGTTAATGAATGAAAGGAAATTTTACGAGAACTTATACAGACACACTGTAGTTTTACACCTTTTCCTTTATTTCCGAATAATATTTTTGAATAAATATGGCGGCGGCCTTGATTAATAATGTTAGAAAACAACAACTTATACAAGATAATCAAATATGTAGTCCTACAACACACTCATGTGGTTGTAACAAGTTAGGAAATTGAGCAGACAACCCCTGGCATGATCAAAGAAATAATGGCTGATTTTCAGAGTTTTCATTTTAAACATCTTTTAATCAATTTCAGCTTATTCCACAAGGCGTAGTTATTCTGCTTTCTAAAATGTGCATACAAGTCAACTGCTGCATTCATAAAAATATGTTTATGTTTAGTAAATATTTTTGAATAATATTTTCACATAAACTTTTTTAAATAAACGATTTATATTCAAAATAATATTTTATGATAACGACTGTTAGTTGACAAACATATTGTGCATACAACCTGCTGCAGCATAACTTAGTAGTCACACTACTGTCGGCATCATAAAGCATAACCATACATTTAGCCTTGCCAGCATAATGGTAACCATAACTAAAAGATGATCAAATATCACCAAGACCTTGACTTAACACTAACGGCGATCACTTTACATACATCAGCAGTCGGTATTACGACACTTGAGAGCCAGCCAAGGCCAAGCAAAATTGTGCATCGTTAGCATAAATATTATGTCTGACAGATAACATTGAAATGCTTAATGTTGTTGTTAAACTGCACCGCGCTTCATGCACTGACCACACACACCCACCCACATACTACTTAATATAAGTCACTTTGAAAACACACACACACACACACCAACACACATATATTTATAAACTGTCCGATGTATTGCCATTTACGAAATATCAAATATTAATTCTAATTTCAAGCGTAGTAACAACTTAATAGCCATACAAATTGATTCACACTTGTTAAATAATATTTAATAAAGCGATTCTATTAATCAACAGAATAATAGAGAATATGAAAGAATAAAGAAATGAATTTAAAAGAATCATCATTATTGAAATCAGATTTCATTTGCGTTTATTAAGAATGACGACATCCACTGTCTTCTCTATTCTGGAATATAACCAAAATGGCAACACTGTCTGCGATTACTACACAAAGTATTATCTTATATATTTACTTAATTTTTTTTAAAAACTTTATATTTTTTATCAAATTTTTGTACATGAGCTCACAGCAAATAAACAAAAACTTTCAGGTGTTAAAGATTAACAAGCAGATAAATTAAGTATTTAATTAATAAAATATGTAAAAAATTACTTACATCGTTCGCTTTTTTTTGTTTATTTTTTGTTTTGTTTTGTTAACTTCTTTCTGTACAAGTAATTTTGCTTGATTTTCCTTTTTTTTCAGTCAATAAACAAAATTTTTAACTGCAAAGAAAATAAAACACAAAGACATAAAATTAATTAAAATAAATGTTGCCTGAGAGAGAGAGAGAAAACAATTTAATTAAAATAAGAAAATGAAAAGAGAAATTAAATAAATGACAACATTGTAGGGGGTATAGAAAAGCCGCGGAGATGTGGAAAGGAGTTGTATTTATACACTTGCAACAATTTTTGTTATTTTATGGATTACGATGTTTATTAATATCAATTTTGGGATGAAGACAAATTTTCTGAATATAAATATAATTATTTGTATTATTTTAAGTAAATTATTTTGATTTTATTTTCAAATTATTTTCTGGCTGAAATGTTTCACCATATTTTCACTGGCTTAAATTTTACGACAATTGTGATGCAGTTTCATATTTATCTTTTTTATTTTTGCTACGCCTTGAAATGAAAAACTACGCAGACATTTTTTAGAAAATAATAGAGTATCCGATTGGTTAATCGTTAATCGATTAAATACTCTCTTATTAACAATTCGATTAATTTACTTTTGATTAATGGTTACTTTTAATGTCGTTCAATTACCGATTAGAAGACTTAATGAAACTTTTTTTAGTTGTTTCTTTTCACATACAAACATGATGTGCCGTACTACAACAACAAATATGTATATAAATAACATATTATGTTTTGTAACGCTTCCATTTATATTTCGGTTTTGGTGTGGCTAAAATTCATGAAATATTTGTTTTTATAAAGAAAACTAAATTTATTAAATGAGTTTGTTTGCTTTTGCTGGTTTTGAATGTTGATGACAAATAAATTAATTATTTTTCTTGTTTGCATATGAAACAACTGAACAACAAACTTGTACATACATCAGAAAACAACAACAATACAGCTGTCTGAAATTTTAATGAACCCATAAAGAAAACAAGAAAACATTTGGAAATTATTTATTTTACAAAAGAAAATAATTGTTTCTGGGTCACTTGCTTAAATACGAGGGGGGCTAGAATTTGTTAACAGCCAGATGAAGGAACTGCGGTGAAATAAATTACAAAAGTTTAATAAAACGATATAACCATAAATAAATTGTGCATATAATATAAGCATTTGATAAGTGTTATAAAAAACAGTTCTTTTAAATTTTTATCAGTTTGAAAAATTTTACTCAAAATACTTTGCTTTCAATAATATTAAGCGAGTGCTTTTATGCGAATAGTTTGGTTCAAATAATTTTATTCGAATAAGTTTATTCGGATAATTTTATTTGGCTAATTTTATTTAAATAATTTTATTCAAATATTTTTATTTGAATAATTTTATTAGAACAGTTTTTTTTTTTATTCGAATAGTTTTATTCGAATAACTAACTTCATTTGAATAAGTTTATTCGGATAATTTTATTTTGATAATTTTATTTTTATAATTTTATTTAAATAATTTTATTCAAATATTTTTATTTGAATAATTTTATTAAAACAGTTTTTTTTATTCGAATAGTTTTATTCGAATAACTAACTTCATTTGAATAAGTTTATTCGGATAATTTATTTTGATAATTTAATTTAAATGATTTTATTTAAATTTTTGAATTTGAATAATTTTATTGGAATAGTTTTTTTTTTTATTCGAATAGGTTTATTCGGATAATTTTATTCGAACTATTTCATTCGAATAACTTTTATTTATATAATAATTTTAATTTTTATTTTAATTATTAACAAATATTTAATTGTTTTATTATTTGCAACCAAGAGCAGCTTCGATTTAGGGTTTCTTAACAAATTCATCTTATTCATAAAAACGCCACAGAATATTTTGTAGTACACTTTCAACGATCTTAGCTTATACCCATACTGATGAATCATGTATGGTCAAAGAGATATTTTGATGCAGATATGCACTATATGTTTTTTGTTCCCCTACATTTTTTTTGGTAAGACCAGCGCTCAGGAAATATACAGCATTGTACCGGAACTGGAAAAGAGGCAGCTCGGTTCATGAGTTAATATAATTTTGTGCTGGTTTCACTTCTTAAAGCTGCTGAATTTTAAGGAACGTCAATTACCAATATAATAAATAATAAAATCCAAGCTTTAGAAAATTTACTTCACACATATTTTAACTTTTAGTGAAACAATTGCTAAAAATTAACGTAAGCCTGTCGATTTTATATCATGAGACAGAAAGAAAGCAGGGGGGGCAAGGCAAAATTTGTTGGTGGCATAATCAACATGATAAACATTAACGTAAGCCTGTCGATTTTATATTATGAGACAGAAAGAAGGCAGGGGGGGCAAGGCAAAATTTGTTGGTGGCATAATCAACATGATAAACATCATAATATTTTTTGAATTGGTGCCAAATCTTTGTTTGTGTGGAGCATTTGTAAAAACTAATGCGAATGAAAATCAAAGAGTATCTAAACCAGCAACTAACCACATTAAAGGTGTATTTCCCCTCAATCACACATCCGAACGCGAAAAGAGGTGCAATTTATTAGAACTATTGCATAAAACTAGGCATTGCAGTTATTAAACAACTAATTAAATAATTTTTACTTTTTTTCGCATTCACAAATAAAAACACAACTGAAATAGTTCAAAAGAAATTTCAGCAAAAATTTAAAACCACAAAAAGTTGTTGGTCCCCAAAATTTGTACGTGAACATCAGGGAAGAGGAGGAGGGAGCCAACAATGGGTAGGGTGAGATAAAAATACATGATGTTACAAATTTCTTTTTAATATTTTTGTTGTACATTTTGAAGGGGGGTCAATGACTTGACTGCAATTGTATAATAACTTGTGTTTTGTTTTCTATATTATTTCTAATTTTTTCCATTTTTTATCTTTATTGTGCATTATTTCTTCATGACTTTTTTTTTTAAATGTGGATGTGTGTTTCTTCTTGCACTAAAACTAAATGATACAATTTTCCATAAAAAAACACACGATTGCAGGCAAGCAGAAAAAAAATTGATGTTAGATTTCATTTTTGATATGTCATGCCTGCCTTTCATGGAGACATTCATTCAGAAATAAAATATCTCTGTCGTCGTCACACAAGAACAAGTAGAAACGTAAACGGATATTTATATAAAAAGGTGAACAAATATTTTTCTTTAACTAAATATATGCATAATAAAATTGAAAAACGCTTTAATAATGAATTAAATTAAAATGGAACCAATTAAATTCTTTAGTATTTATTAAGGTGGCGACATTGACACCGGAAATAGCGGCAAAAGAATTCAGCATGTTCTTAGTCGATATGTAAAATAAATCGTTATGTCATGCAATATATTTGTATATAGAAATACTAGATGTGTATGTGTGACTTTATATTTCGAAAGGAAGGAGTTGACGTGTTCTTTTCTGGGAAACTTTTTTGTACTTCTTTTTTAAAAGCCGGCAGTTTGAAGAAGTTTTAAAACAGAAATAATTTTTGTATGCAATAGTTTCTCTTACGTTCTTTATATTCAAATAACATAATGTTACCATTTTGTATTAAAAAGTGTAAGAAATGTTGCATTCTTTTTTAGAAAAGAAAATGATATATAACTGTAATTTGGACATGGCATCGATGAAAACCTCTCACCATTAACAAGACGTGTATTCAACTAAATAATTTTCAATTTCTGGCACATGACAAGCATTTAGATCCCATATTTTCATGATGGTACCATAATGTTAAATCCATTTTCCATACCTGCATCACATGTTTCATATAATAAAACGTTACCACTTGAAAACACTTTTACAGAACTATTGTAAAAGCAACTGCATATCATACCGTATATCCACATGCTATACACACATATATACACATTATTTTAATGCCAATATGAATGCAACTAACTAAATTTTAATAAAAAGCTTGTCATTGAAGTCGCGTTATACTATAGAAAATTTTATTTTAAAAAAAAATTTTAAACAAAAGTGAAAGAAAAAATATAGAGAAACAAAACAAAAATTTTATGACGCAAAATTCGCTCACTTCATTTATTCGTAGTTCTGCGGCAACAACCCTTTTCGCTTTTTGTTTTTCGAAATTATTTTTTCAAACGACATAAACATTGAAAAGAAACTTTCATGTGATGAATTCGGTATACAATTTGCTTTGTTTTATTTTATATTTCTTTTATTTTATTTAGAACAGCGTAAAACGTGTAAGTGTTTTTATGCGTTTGCTGTCGAGTGAGTGAGTATAAAAAGTTTATTATTTTATATGTACTTTTTTTTTAATGGTAAACATTTGTATCAACTTTTGGTACACGTATCCTTTGAGATAACAAGAACATGTTTCAGTTTTTTAGCCCGTCTGCTTTCGTGCGTGCATACATTCATAATTATACATTAAAAGCAAAATGACAGTCCCTACTCAAATGCATGTACACAAATTTGCGTGTATTTAAATGTGCATCAGTGAAACTCTAAAAGAATCGAATGCCAAAATCGAATTGTTGTAAAACTGTAAGTCTCGCGCTTTCTGCTATTTGCAACATTCATTTGCCGCCAAAATATCATACATAACATTTCTACACCGTTGCACGTTCAAGTTAATGAAAGAATAAAATGCATTAAATTTTCAATTAATTATGCACGACAGGGATGGAAAATTCAATTCGTTATTAATTTTAAAATTATATTGAGAGTGAATATATCAACTACACTTTTGAAACTGAGCTTCTCATGGCATTAGTTTTTGCCGTTTGCACTCAGACAGTTTGTGTTGAAATAATGAAAATAAAATAACTTAAGAAACGTGGATTATAAGCCGGTGACATCATGGGATCGTATTTTTTTAAATACGAAGCCTGGGAAGTTACTATGAATGACGAGCGCTACCATGCGATGATTACAAATTTTTTTTAACCAAATTTTATTTTTATTTTTGTTTAACATAACGATAACAAACTGTTGCAGAATAAGGGCAATCGTCTTGAGATTGACATGGACGAAATGTTATATCATTTAAAAATTTAAAGTTGGGTAGGCAATAACAAAACGAAATATATAAAAATACTAGTACACACTTTTGTATTTACTTGCGATGGCACAAAATGACATGAGTTCTGAAATATTGTAATAAAAAAGTTTTCACAATTAATTCGTGTGGAAGTTCTTTTTATATTAATTTTATTTACTTTTACCATGAAAGTTTAATAAAATAATGCCAGCAGCTTCGTTTTCCAGGCCTGCAGCATTGTAATTTATGTGAATGAAAATATATAAAAAAGTAGGTGAAAAAGAATTACAATTAAAAAAGCTGAGAGTAACATGCAACTGCAACAAGCATCGACATTAATACGACAAAGAAATAAAATTTCATAATTCAACAAGACTTCAAACATTTTCATGTCAAACGAATTGCATAGAAAAACTTGTAACTCACAGAAAGCAGGTTTCCTCTGTATTTGAAATTATATTTTCGTACATTTCAATTATATATTGTTGAGATTTCTCACATGAAAATACATTATCGAATTTAAAAGATTTTAAAATACAAATCTTAAGCTTAATAATCCATTTCAGACTGCACTGTTGTATATATGTAGAAACTTAAAAATAAAAAGGCCATAATATATTCTTTCTTCTGCGTTTCCTTTTTTAGAACATTTAAAACTAATAAGACATTTTCCAAGAAATGTATGTCAATTATTCTCCGCAATGGACGACTGGCTGACGTTGTACAGCTTTGTGACTTACAACAATATATTTCCTTCATATGTAATTGTTATTATTATTTATTATTAGTGCGACACTATGCGATGGCAAGCAGGTGCGGCTACAGCTTAAGCAATTGGGAGGAGCGATTTGTAGTGAAACATCCGAGTATTTAAACATTTCCATCGCCAACTCAAAAAGAAAATAATTATAATAAAATATCAGGATGATTTCTCTTGCTTTCGGAAAGGATATTATCCTGTTCACCCTCCCCTGGATATCTGCCTGATGACAAGTGCTATGGTAAATATACTCGCTGCTCTTGATTTTAATATTTGCTTTTATTAGACACAATTTTTCCAACATTTTTTTTTGTTCCGTTCAAAAATTGAACTTTACAATTCTGATTTACGAGTGTGTAAAATATTTTTTCTTTAGGTCTGATTTCTTTTCTGCCGTTTACGATGTGTGTGTTTTATGGTCAATATATTCTGTTTTTTATGTTTTCTATTTACTGGAATGGCGTAACAATATAAGCTGACATCATTGGCTTGTTTGTGGTATTTCGTTCTTTTTTGTCATCAATTTTTTTTTTCGTCTTTTGTAAAAAGTAAATCAGAAGCGTTGTGTTGTGGATTGAGTGGAATTATGTTCCGTTCGGTCAATTTGCGGTACTCAAACGTTATATGTGAAAGAGTACGCCAATATTTAATTTTATATTAAATTTATTATACTTATGGCGTTTTCTTTTCTAGAAAATATGTAAAATTTTTGCACTTTTTTTCATTCTGATTCATTTCTAATAAATTCCTTGTTTTGAAATGGCAAAATGTTGCCCTTTCTTGTTGAAGAGTGTGAAAAATGTTGCATTATTTTCTAGAAAAGAAATCGACATTAATATTACAATAAACTAAAATCAAAATAAACACTAGCAACTACAGGCTATTGGCTTATTGATTTCAATAATTTGCATATGTTCCTTAAAAATAAAAATAATATAGAGCAACGAAAACATATTGACCAGGCGTGTTGCAAAACCAACCGGCTAATCTAATAGCCAACAGAAACATTTCCTTGAATTTTCTCATACTCTATTTATCACTAGCACTTCTCTCACTTTTCTTCTAATTTTTACATCTTGGCAGAAAGTATTTAAAAATAAAATGTGCTTTCGCTAGATTGGCGGCGTGTTTAAAATTATAACGCTCCGATGCCATAAAAAATGTGGTTGATGGTGGTCATTTGAACTAAAATCCAAATATTCTTTTGCCAATTATTTGTCGTTGACGCTACGAGAATTTAAGTTTTAGTGGTTGGTCGGTCTGACACACTGACTCAGTTGTTGAGTAAAATATACGATTTTTTGTTTTGTTTTATTTTATTTTCCCTAGGAAACACAACAGTTTTTTTCTCCTTTCTTCTCAAAAGAGACTTTAGGCTGCTTAAAAGATTGTTGTTACAGATAAATTGTAAAGGAAGGGAGTAACGACGTCTTATTTAACAAAGAAGACTGTATTATATCACCACGAATATTTAAGTACATCCGCACCGACTTTATTATTGTTTGCTTAGCTACTCAAACAAGTCCTTCGTCGTCGTCCTCCTCCTTCTTCTTCCGCATTCTTATTTACTTATTTAGTTAGTTTTAGTTAAATAGATATACTTGCATCAAGATATTGATCAACAACACGATGTGTAGTTGCGGTTGTTGTAGACAACCGCAAGACGAATATAAAAGAATTTGTTTTAAAGAAAAAGTGTTAAATAATCAGAATTTGTAAGAGAAAATGAGAAGTTCTTAGTTTATGTGTGCGTATGTTTGCTTGATGTCATATTTTATCAGTTAATTCTTTTAGTTGGATGATTTATCTTTGCAACAGTTCTCCAGTAAAAGTAAATTAAGTCAAGTGTTTTAAAGAAACAGATTATAAATCTATTGTGCTCCAACCCTAATGCACCGTATTTATCGAATATAAAACAAAAACTTTTCAGAATATAATCTTAAATGAAGGATCCATGGCAATCATGTGTGTAACAAAGTATCTGACGAATGCTCACCACAACTTCGGTAGCATGCCAGTATCCGATAGTCCATATTGTCAGCGACTCCGAGACATAATTGAAGTACAATCTTCTCAATTATCTTCTCCTTTAGATCTTGAATGGTTCTTGTGCTATTTACGTACACTTTTTCTTTAAAATATATCCAAAGAAAGAAGTCCAACTGTGTCAAAACAAATGATCGTGGTAGCCAATTAACATCGCATTTACGTGATATAACACGTCGATCGAATTTCTCGACGAAAAGAGTTATTGTTTCGTTGTGTGCGTGACAAGTGGAACTATTTTTTTGGAACTTCATATCGTTTAGGTCCTTGTCCTCGATTTCTGGTCACGAAAATTCCGTTAGCATCACGCAATAGCAATATCTCTTGAAGAAATCAGTCGTCCCGGTTAGCACCAATCGACGTGTTTTTTTTTTTTAATTCAAGATCATTTTGAAAAAAATCTTAGTTTTTTGTTAAATTTTCCGAAAATTTTCTGTCTAAATAGTTTGAAATTAACAGAAAATGTAGGTTTGATAGAACTCTTTGGAAATCAAATAGTTTAGTACGATTTGGTCAAGCTTCCCAGAAATTCGAAACGTCAAGGTCTGATGAGTACTCGATTTTTGCAAATAATTTCTAGATCTTTAAATTTTCTTAGCAGAATGAAAGCTTTTTATTTCTATTCGAAGAATGAATAATTGTTCTTATTCTGTTTGCCGTATTCAAAGTCGAAATAAAACGACTCCAGTGTTAATAATATAGCCAGCCATGGTAGTTTATCCCTATACGACACGGCTACGACTATTTACGACATCCATAATAACTTTGAATATTAAATAGTTAAAATAATGAGTTTTCCTGCTGTCTATTAACAGATATATCGCCACCGAAACTGCAAAGTCACGTAAAATCAGAAGTAAAAATATTTTTCCCGATAAAACATATTTTACTTTTTGTCATTAACGAGGTTAAAAAGATTTTGTTCAAACTTTGTGATTTTTTTCAAAGTGACTTCGGAATAATTCTTAGTTCTTGTCGATTTTCGAGACAAACTGCCTTTTCAACGATGTGGCTAACAATCTTTCTGCGAACTGCAAATTTATTCAAAAATTAGAAATGATTTTACTTATTTTTAAGACCAGAATAATAATATAATAAAAATGCTGAATAAGTTTTTTTGGTGTTGAAATATTATCATTAAAAGCATGAAGAATAGAGAGTGGAGAGTAAGTACATGGCGTTCCAGTAAATAATAAAACGACTTTTCATTATGGCAGCTGTCGCCATTCTTCTTTCGTTTCTGTCTACAATGTTTATTGGCTTATGTTCGTCTCTTTGCCAGTACATATTTCTTGCTTGGAGTTGTCGACGTTATAGCAGTTTATGTCTTTTTAAGGTTGTCATAACAGAAAATTGAGTTAACGACTTTTTAACAGTGCAATTTAGAAGAAAATATAAACACAAATTTATCAAATGTTTTTAGTTTCATTCTTACGTCAAAATGAACAAAGTAATTTAAGAGGCTTGTTTTGCAAATGTAAGATGAAGCAAGTTTTACACTCAAGAACCAAAGAATTTTAATTGATTTGTTGGAATATCTATTTATGAGTAGAGTAGAGTTTGCGTTGGATTCTATAAGCATCATTTTCAAAGGTTTTGTATTTAAAAATAGATAAGAATCTCCCTGCTTAGATTTTTATTGGCTCTGAATTCTATTTTTAGTTACTAGTAAAACTATTGAATATTCTCTGTTGTGAGCAAACTTATATATATTTAAAGTAATTTAAGACATGTTAGCACTAAGCATTATATCATATTTAGTAGTTGTTATTTTGTACTTCAAATTAAATAAAAATTTTTAAATCAACCGCCTTTTTCCGCCAAAAACATGAACACATGTGCGTTCGAACGGTAACACTGGTTGCGTGACAATGATATCACAGTTTAACACTGATAATCATGCACTAAATCTACAACTTCTATGTGTGTGAATGGAACGGTATTAATTGCAGATGATCCATTCTGATTGATCTTATTATTTCATACTAATTGCACCCCACCAACTCCCAAGAGAAATAGGAAACGTAAATAAAAATTTCATATTATATATTCTCCAGTATAAAATATGATAAACTTGCTACATATATATCTACAAAAAATCTCACATACGAGCATATGTAGTATATTTGTGTATGTATGCACTTATATACATATGCATACACGCATATCATAGAAAACAAACATTATCCCCTTGTGTATTGTTCTAATGTTTTTAAGATTTAAAATCTTTTAAAGTCATTAACATCATGAATGAGCTCAGAAATGATAAGATATGCAGACACATGATAAGAGTTATACATAATACAGTATGTATAGAGAAATTTTGCAGATTATATATAATTTTGAGCAAATAACTTTTTACTGCCTCACTGGCAACACTAAAATGTATGCACACAACATCGGCCGAAAATAGTACAAACAAATATAAGCTCCAACACTTGTGAGGAGGAGATAGAAAATGAGTTGAAAAAAAGCTTAAAAAAGTATTAACAGCATGGAATAGAATAAAGAAAAATAAAACAAAAATAAGAAAGCGACTGACTGCCTGCGTAAACATTTTTTCTTTCGAGCCAAGATTTTTCTTCAAACAAAAACAACACGAACATACAAGAAATGAAAGAAAGAAGTGTCCATAAAAAGAAGAAAATGGCAAAATAAATTAGCACTTACCTGAACTAAAATTTTCTGCTTAATTACTTCTAAATCCGTTAGAATATGTTTTAATTTTTACTTATATATCCACTACACATAATTCATGATCTTAACTTTACTATAAGATTTTTTAAACTTCTTTTAATTTTGTTCCAATAATTATTATAAAACTTTCATTATATATGTACATATATATACTGACTGGTATGTATGTATGTATACCTAATTCACAAATGTGTAAATATGAATAAATTTATTATTTATTAACAATTCATTGCGTTGATTAACTATTAATGTTGTGTATAATTTTTTTTTTATTTATTCCAAATACCCTGAATATGCTAACATGTACGTTTCTTTGGGCCTTCCAATCAACCCCCCTTTTGCAATTACAAATAAGATTAAAGAATTGCGTTTGATTTTCTTTTTCATTCACACTTTTTATTTGTTCGTTTTGTTCAATCGCTTTTATTTAAAATAATTTCAACATATTTCTTTGTTTTGTAATAATTTCTATTCAATAATTTAAAACATTAACGAAAATTTAAAAGCACAATTAATTTTTTTCTGTTAAATTTATAAAAAAAAACGCGTTAACTTGGAGTTCGTAAATACGCTGCGACGACGTCCATTTATCTCGAGCTCCAATTTTCTACTTGTTATAAAAAAGTTTCAACGTTTCTTTTGAATTGGTTTGACAAGTGTCATAAATGCCACCGCTTTCCCAATTGGAATCTATTTCATTATATTTATCTCTTTTTAACTCATATAAAAGAACACAGGGTGGTCTCGAAATAAAAAAGTACAAAACTTAAACACAAACAGCGCTGTATATTTTTGTATGTAACTTGTACTGGTAAATATGAGTTGTAATTGGGATCAAAACGCCCTACATGATACGCACATCTCGCAAAAGAGGTTTAAGCTCATATATGAAATATTTTAGCGGCACGAAATAAGAGAATATAAGTAACTAATGATATGCAAATTAATAGCCATTGAATAACAATTCTTTCTCAGTCCATCAACATATCATGTAGGAGTGCTATTATATATATAATATATATATATATATATATATATATATATATATATATATATATATATTGCGTCTCAACAGCTTATCTCTTCGTAACGTCATATATTAAGGAATTTTGGGCTTAAGGCAAAAGAATAATTGTCTATTTTGAAAATAATTTATATTGGATGGCGATGTAATGATACCTAACAGACCACAATTTTTATAATATATATACATATATATATATATATATATATATATATATACATATATATATATACATATATATATATATATATATATATATATATTAATAATGAATAAAAAGATTCCTCAATATTTTTAAAGAGCAAGGCATAAAAACCATCGAATAGCTAATTTTGAATGTATATAAACGTATTCCACTAACGGAAAGGATAAAGCAGGTGTGGCAGCTTTAAATTTTGCTTTTCTAACCTGGTGTTTTTAAATTCAACCCATAATATAGTACGCAACTTTGCAACTCTGCTACTTAACCTTCTTCGGAAAGTCTCCACAATTTTTTATTCATTCATTTATACACTAAAAATTCTCTCAACGAAGTTAACGCGTGAAACGTTCTTATTTGACCATCAAACCACTTCGTGAGAATTTTAATATTATTAATTTATATAATTGTATTAATTATAAAAGGTGTTATAGAGAAATAATAATAACAAACACAGCCACTAAAGAAAATTTTCACAAAACAAAATTCAATAAGAGACATCAGTGTTGAAAGAAAAACGACAATAAGTTTTGTCTGCAACAACAAAGATTTCTGGAGAATATACACATATTTTGGATATTTTCAATTAATGAAACTATAAAAAACGTGACCATATTTTGTTTATTTCCAATTTGTTGCGCAAGTTATTGTATAAATTGTGAAATATTTTCTTTAGTTGGCAAAACGAAAAATAAACAAGAATAATTCTGAAAACTAATTTGTTTGTGATTGTTTAATCAATTGTATTGCAATTTATAAAGAAATTATTGAAAAATTTCATGGAAGACGTCATAGTGTTAAGTAGTGACAGCGATTCATCATCACCCTCCTTGTCTGATATGGAAATAGACCCGGAGCCAATTAAAATGGAAAATACCAGCAGCGAAACTATCGTTCCCAAGGACAATGCGACGTAAGTAGATAAATGAAAATGTTTATATAAAGTTATATTGGAATCAAGGTCTAAAACAACAAAGTGTGTCTTTTTCCTATGTTTATTTACATATGTTCTCTACTTAATTTCTACCATCATGTTTTCAAACTATGGATGGTGCAAATAATACAATTATGCTAGGACCTTGGTCATAGATGTAAGTCATATCAACGACTAATTTTGGTGCCCAAGTTGCTTTATCACAAATACAACACTTCACTCTTTTAACAGACGTTTGAGCCGAGTTAATTGCAATTTTTGTTTGGGAAATGTTTGTTGGATTTAATTAACGTTGATTTTCTATGTGTTCCTTGGAATATGTTTCATAACATATTTGTCTTTCCAAATACAATGATACAATCTTTACTATACGATCAATTTGGATATAAACCGAAATAAAGTTAGACCATGGGTCCATATGTCAAGTGCTTGATTCCTGCTGGAACACTGCACATATAAGGATATTACATTAAATAAAATACGTACATATACAATTTCTGAAATTATTATATATATCAAATTAAATCTATACCTGTATGATCAATTATCAATCTGCTTATCCAAAGAAAGTTAGACTTATTCTTTCTCGATTACTACCACAGCTTCCGATGTGAAGACCTGTGAGATAAGCTATTTAGTTGTGTTTGATATTGCGTTCTACGCAAAATAGATACTTTTGTCTAATGCAAAACGAGCATAATATTACTGCGTATTAGAATGTTTTTTTATTATATTGTGTAGCTTGAAACTTTCAAAACTAGCACACATAATCATTTCATTTTTCTTATTTTAATTATTAACCAAACCTCTATAAAACATGTAATATGTTTTCACAAATTACTTGATAAATTTATTATCACCTTTATATACAAATGCACATATTACAAACATTTTAATGTATGTAATAAATAATACAGACAGCAACATTATTAATAGTTATTTTTACCATATATTAGCTCTCTAGCGGAAATACCATTTTGGGATTAAACTAGGGTAGTAGCAGAGTATCTGTTCTGTAATTGTTACATTTAATTTAATTTCTTCAAATAAGGTGATCACCTATTGCCAAATAAAGCGACTAGACAAGGCAAATAAAAGAATTTATTTTCCATGCAAAATATTTCCACTGTATACATGATTATTTCATTTTAAATTCATATATAATCTGCTTTATTATGGGTGCGAAATAACAGACACAACTTACAAGAAAAATAAAAATATCTTGATAAATAACACATGTTGTGAATAATTTTTTCGATGTTATCTGTTCGCGCGATAATAATATCGATCACCTTAATTAAGGTTTGGCTTTTTGCTTATGACTTTAATGGTATCGGTATTTGCAAAATATTTAAACAAAAAAGTATCTGCTAACAGGGTAACCAAAAAAAAAAAAAGAACGATTTTCAATAATAATTTCGTTTAAAATAAACCGAGGGCTTTTTTCATTAAACAAAAATTCTATAATAAAAAGCTATAAAAGTTTTTTAAAATACTTAGTTGAATACACACAGTATATAACCGAAATAAGGCATTCAAAATATGGAACAACTACCTACATGGGCTCTTGCCGGTTCTATGTAGTTACTGGTTTGAGAACTACAGTTTTGAAATTTCGGTTTAGTAGATATTTCTGTACATACGATCATTTCATCATTGTATTTAAATATTTAATTTTTAAGTCGTTTATAGGAAGAAATGTGAATCAAATTCAGAACAAATTTAGTCTGAAACATGATTTTTAATATTTACAACCGATTTCACAACCTTTGCCTTAACTTCAAGGCAAAATGAAAGGGTTGCCATAAATTGTTTACTCAAAAAAGGACTATGGGAAACATCGAAAAGTTGACAGCTCTGCAGATATCAATTAGTCGATTTTACAAAAGCGAAATTGAAAGTCAGCAGTTTTTTGTCTTGTCTAAAGCATTTACTACCGAGAAATTAAGAGACAGACAGGATGTAAAAGGAAACATATATTATTAAATTAAAAATAAAAAAATCCGAAGACAAATCCCACTGTCTTGGGACTTTCCTATGTATTTGCATTTCTCCTACGCAATTATTTAGAATATATAAATAGAAATTTTCAATGACTTGTTTTACGTTAATATTTTGCAAAAGTTTAAAGTTCATTCATTCTAAAAATATCTCTAGTCTAATAATAGTTATCATTATTGATGTCATATGAATGAGTCTTCTGTGCTTTCGTGCATTCACACATGCCCACATGCCCACGTACATAACGTTGGTACCAAATAGAAAGTCCCCAACACACATAATTGTACGTTTACAGGAAAAGATATTGCAACATACTGATATCGCAATAATGATGAAACTTAGATAAATGAGCACTTTAAGAAACAATTGGTCAAAATATTAATATTAAGATGAATTTCTTTGAGAAGTTATATCATAGATGTATTTTAATTGGGGCGTAATTGATGCAATAATAGGAAATGTATTCCTAGGAAACAAAATTAAATTAATCCGAAATTTTTAAATACATTTTATTCATACTTTCGCTTAAAATTGAAATTAATTTTTAGTCAATACCTCTTTCGTACTGTCTGAGAGACATAATAAATTCGAATCAGAATATATGTTTGCCTTGATGAATTTAGACGTTACGAGGGGTAACATGAGCAGCATTTTGCCACCCATCCACAGCTGTAGTCATATTAAATATCTGCGCATTTATGTATGGTTGTGTAAATAATAAAAAATAATTTAATTTCATTGTAACGATCTGAAAGATTATATTAAACAATGTGATTTCTACGTCACACCGTGGGTTTTTGTTTATTTCAGCATGTAATAGATATCAGCACATAGTGGTTAAATAAATTCTGTATATCAGTCAGACGGGGAATAATATTGTACTTCAATCCCTTGAGCGCTCATAATGGGCGTAGGTATGAACAAATTACAACCGCTTGTATAGATTTGATTGGAGGATATAAACGGTTGTTAAATTGAATATGCAGTTATGACGCAACTATGATTTGTTGCTTTAAAGATTTAAAACAAAATATTTTTTCACTTTAATTTCAATAATTTTGTTTAACACTATATCCCTGGTTGAAAAGAAGCCCACTTACACATTTTATAAATTGTTTTAACTTCAGAGCATAACAAATACAAGAGCAATGGAGTAGTCAGTCAAAGACTTTTATAAAAACCAAATTTGGTATTTTAACCAAAAATAAATTCATTGTTGCCGGGTTCAATAAACATTTGAACTTCAAATTGGTATTGAGCACATTTCAACAACCTTGACTTTCGTTAAAAAGTGTCAACAACAAGTGGTTGTTGATGAATGTTCTATTCGTAGGCTATTAAAGCACAAAATATCATTTCATCTTATATATGGTACTTGTGTGATAGTGTGGAACAAATAATACTTGTACACTTTGTATCTTTCACAAGAACTGGGACAGAATTCTAAGAGATTTTGTCGCGAATGGGCGGTACGGTTCGAGGGTCATCGCATCTTTAAATATACACGACAAAAAGATAAGTTCGAATTAGATATTAATGTTGATAACTTCAAAACGGATTTATCGAAAATGTCTACTATAAAAATTCAAAACTATATGAAATTTTAAATTTGAAGTTACTACTTGAGAAGTATTATGACTGTATAATACTAAATAAGCTCAATCGTAGTAAGATCGGAGTTCCGGAGATCAGGTTGTGCTGGCGACTGTGTTGTGGATGGTTTTACCAGGCGATGGCCGTTTTGATCGATTTAATGCCTAAATTCTAGGATTGATAACTATTACGATATCAGCCGTCCATCGTCCACAACCTTGCAATGCCAAGCGAGTGCTACAAACATGCTAAACGAAGATGAAAAAAGCGCAGGCATTTGATGGATTTCACAATTTGGAACGGTTGTTCTGGTTTTAAACGATTCTTGCCGATTTGCCAAATGTTAATGAGCAGAAATTTCAAAATAGTTTCGATTCTCAGCTATCATATTATAATTAGGCGATATATAATTGCACGTTGTTTCATTTTGTGCTTTTGTATATCCAAGTTTATTCTCTCAAAAAGTAACAAGTTCAGTAAGTTTTTTATAATTAAATTGATGTTCGTCCCCTTGTACGTCTCTCTGTTTTGGAGTGGTCTTGTTTTTTTGCAACCGATTCTAAAAATAAATACGTACTGTGGTAAAAGTTCACCGTTATTGCTGATTAATAAAATAATTAACAATAATAAGACGATGCCATATAAAAAATTTTAATCAAATTAACATATTAAGAAAAAGAGTCAATAAAATTAGTCACTTCTGTGAACCAGAGCTGTTCTCTGTTTGCGTTTGGCTAAACAACATACTTTCTTGTTCTTAATTTCAGTTATTTTAAATAAAATTTTATTTTTAACTTAATCTTTATCTACTTTTGGAAAGAAAACACGAAATTAAACTTATACCTTCGATAGCAGTTTTGGCTGTCGTTGTTGTTGTTGTTATTGTTGCCAAAATAAATGACATTTATGACGGAAATAATGAGAATTGATTCATTTGATTTGTAAAAGTCAATACAGTTGATTGTTATGATGTCGTTCTCTTAATTATTTATAAACATTTCTTAATAATATTATTATTATTATTATTATTTGAATTTTAGTACTGGACACCAGCACAAAATATAAAAATTATTTGCAATGCTTTGGGGTAAAATTTTATAAAAAACAATAGGAGATTTTAAAGAAAACAGTTTTCTGAAAATTGTTCTGCAAAAGTTTTTAGCTTTTATCAAACTGGATTATTTTCAATAACGTTGATACTCTGTAATACACTCTTCCATAATAATACACAGAAAGAAAAAAGTGATTTTAAAATATTAACATCTAATATCAAATCAAGCGGTTCATGAATACTGCAAACGGTGATAAATTAAGAACGATGAAATTTAAAAAAAGACGTGTACCGTATCAAAAATAAAAATACCAATATTGAATAATAAGCAATAATAAAACACGGCAAATCATAGAAAAGGTTTAGTTAAAATTAACTTAAAACGAATGCTAACTTTTAGACCTCTTTAAACATACTTTGGGTTGTAAAAAAAACCTTCTTGGAAATTGCGAGGATCAAGTTCAGTCAAGTTCGTCCCTATATATTTGTCCTGCAATCACCTTATAAAGTAGGACCTTATCAATTCTACTCTTATGAATATTTCAACTTTGTTTTAGGATTAACACAAGTGTTTGGACGTTTGAATCAATTAGACAATAATACGCTTGGCACTTCTTTTACATTCAATGATTAATCGGACAAGTGGGACTCAATTTGAGCAAAATAATTAAAAGTACGCACAGCCATTCATTCTTGCGTGGGTGGCTAAAATATTACTCACGTTTTTAATCTTCTTTAGCATTGAAAGCTTGGCCCCAGTTATGTAAATAGCAAAAATTTTTTTCCATTTCTTCCATTTAAAAAAATGGACGCCTTCAAAAATCATTGACGTTTTTCTTATATTAAATATTCTTGCTTTTGCATTTTCTATTATTTATTTGCTTTAAAATATGAATTTAAGCTCTTCTATAGATATTGAAATAATCGTATTCATTCATATTTTTGTTGTTGTGGACGATGACACAACACGCGAGTCCATTTCATTCATTCATTTCTTCGGTGAGTGCTTGTGCATGTTTTTTTTTTATGGTAAAGATTTTTCATTGAATTTCCGCCATAATTTCATTAACCTCTTTCATGAAAATGCTTTTTCTTATATTTTTGTCTGTTGATTCTTTTGATAAGAGACTGAATAAAGAAATGAAGAGAATTGTGTAAAATTTACTGCAGTTGCGATGTATTTATTTATGTGAAAGATGATGATAGTTTTAATTAAAATAATAACAAATTTAAAGCTCTAAAATATTTTGAGAAATTTTCGCAAACTTAGAATATGAAATTTACTTGTTTATTAAATTAAGCACTTTACGACATCGCATTTATGCCATTGTTTGTAGTTTTCAAGGCAATGCCAAGCAATGAAATATACGAATATGACAAATGTTGTCTGTAGTACACACTATTGTGTTTGCTTGCGATGGCATAAAATGCCATGGTGTGCTTTCAGCTATAGAAAAGTTTCTATTAATGAAATGGAATGAAATGTCTTCTGCCCATGAGTTCATGTTTGAAACACCTGCTTATTTCTTAATTAAAATTATTATATTTTTGTTATCTCATTAATTTTATTCAACTGTGGGTTTTATTTCATAACCGCAACTATTATTTGATTATAATATTTCGAATTACGGCATTATTATCTAATGTGGTAACTGACGTAATGTTAAATATGTATATAATTTCTTTTATTTTTATTTTGCCAACGTATTTTTTAAAGCGTAATTATCTTTAAGTAAAGGTTTGCATGTTTCGAAAAATTAAATATGGAGTGTAAAAGTTAGAAATTTAATTACAGTCTTTATGGGCATTATTTTTGTTCGATATGGTTGTAAAACTAATATTCATTAATTTAGTATTTTAGTTCCACCTTGAAGAGAATTTAGGTCTAAGTTTATTGTAAACTAAAATAAATAAATTCGTACGCATTTAAAAATATATGTACTTTAAATTAAAACCCTGTAGCTAATTGTTTTGTCACTATAGTAAAACCATACAAATTCTGCAAGAAGAAAAACAATCTTGAGCAAAATAACAGCTAATTATTTTGTAATGCCTTTATGGCGCAGGGTCCACAATATTGTAAAGAATTTATCAATGAAAATAAAAATTTTGAAATAATAAAAAATTTGGTGGGTTCGAGCATAGCCGTCCTAAACATTGGAATAAACTGATAAATAAAATTTATTGAATTTGGGACGATACCAACCCACATAAGATCTAAGAGCGTCCAATGCATCCCGAGAAAATCATTGTTTGCCATTGGTTAAATCCAGCCTGATTTATGCGTCAAAGAAGTCGTGGCCTGACGGGCATTTGACCGATGTTATTTATATTTCACACATAACGGTAACAATAGGTTTTTCACGCGCACTTTCTTCTATTTAAATTTAAATGTGGGAAGTACTCACAGAGGAACTCTATTTAATGCTAAGAACTATTTGGCATTAAGTTCGAAACGTGCCAAATTACAAATAGTTATAAATTTTTTTTTACAAATAATTCACAAATAATTATAGATTTTTGTAAATATATTTAATAAGAGTAGAATATTCCATATGTGGCTCTCCTACTATACACCGATATTTTTACTATCAAATGTTATTTGAATATTATTTAATCAAATATTATTCGAATATTATTTATTATGTACGAAAATGTATGTATATAAATCATCCTGTATTTATTTACCCGTGTGAAGTTAAATTTCGAAATTTATAACCCTAGACACAAACCAGGCAAGTTTACAGACCTCTGTTAACCTGTTAACAGAGCACTGTTAAGCATGAAAAATCTGAGTGTATCTGTTCCAAATGAAATAATGGCCACATTTTTGGACACACCTTGGAAAAAATTAACAGAACATCCAACTAGGTCCTTAGCTTTGATAATAAATTAATACTTTGGTATATTTATGCCAATAAGATGTAATTCTTTGGGTATAAAGATTTCAAGATTCTAGAGAGGATAAGCCAGGATCCTGGGAAAACGGGAACATGTGGGCGATTAAATTTTGTTTTTTTTTTGAAGCTCTTGTGGTCCACTATAACATCCAAAAGTCGGAACCCTTAACATTTGCGTTTTTAATAAAAAAATTTGGACTATAGTAAAATTTCATCAATGAAAACTCTCTAGAGGATGAATTTCTAAAAAACGGGAATATGTGGGCGACTAAATTTTGTTTTATTTTAAAGCTCTTGTGGTCCACTATAACATCCAAAAGTCGGAACCCTCAACATTTGCGTTTTTAATAAAAAAATTTGGACTATAGTCAAATTTCATCAATGAAAACTCTCTAGAGGATGAATTTCTAAAAAATGGGAATATGTGGGCGACTAAATTTTGTTTTATTTTAAAGCTCTTGTGGTCCACTATAACGTCCAAAAGTCGGAACCCTTAACATTTGCGTTTTTAATAAAAAAATTTGGACTATAGTAAAATTTCATCAATGAAAACTCTCTAGAGGATGAATTTCTAAAAAACGGGAATATGTGGGCGACTAAATTTTGTTTTATTTTAAAGCTCTTGTGGTCCACTATAACATCCAAAAGTCGGAACCCTTAACATTTGCGTTTTTAATAAAAAAATTTGGACTATAGTCAAATTTCATCAATGAAAACTCTCTAGAGGATGAATTTCTAAAAAATGGGAATATGTGGGCGACTAAATTTTACTTTATTTTAAAGCTCTTGTGGTCCACTATAACATCCAAAAGTCGGAACCCTTAACATTTGCGTTTTTAATAAAAAAATTTGGACTATAGTCAAATTTCATCAATGAAAACTCTCTAGAGGATGAATTTGTAAAAAACGGGAATATGTGGGCGACTAAATTTTGTTTTATTTTAAAGCTCTTGTGGTCCACTATAACATCCAAAAGTCGGAACCCTCAACATTTGCGTTTTTAATAAAAAAATTTGGACTATAGTCAAATTTCATCAATGAAAACTCTCTAGAGGATGAATTTCTAAAAAATGGGAATATGTGGGCGACTAAATTTTGTTTTATTTTAAAGCTCTTGTGGTCCACTATAACGTCCAAAAGTCGGAACCCTTAACATTTGCGTTTTTAATAAAAAAATTTGGACTATAGTAAAATTTCATCAATGAAAACTCTCTAGAGGATGAATTTCTAAAAAACGGGAATATGTGGGCGACTAAATTTTGTTTTATTTTAAAGCTCTTGTGGTCCACTATTAAGTCCAAGAGTCGGAACCCTTAACATTTGCGTTTTTAATAAAAAAATTTGGACTATAGTAAAATTTCATCAATGAAAACTCTCTAGAGGATGAATTTCTAAAAAATGGGAATATGTGGGCGACTAAATTTTGTTTTATTTTAAAGCTCTTGTGGTCCACTATAACATCCAAAAGTCGGAACCCTTAACATTTGCGTTTTTAATAAAAAAAATTTGGACTATAGTCAAATTTCATCAATGAAAACTCTCTAAAGGATGAATTTCTAAAAAACGGGAATATGTGGGCGACTAAATTTTGTTTTATTTTAAAGCTCTTGTGGTCCACTATAACATTCAAAAGTCGGAACCCTTAACATTTGCGTTTTTAATAAAAAAATTTGGACTATAGTAAAATTTCATCAATGAAAACTCTCTAGAGGATGAATTTCTAAAAAATGGGAATATGTGGGCGACTAAATTTTGTTTTATTTTAAAGCTCTTGTGGTCCACTATAACATCCAAAAGTCGGAACCCTTAACATTTGCGTTTTTAATAAAAAAATTTGGACTATAGTCAAATTTCATCAATGAAAACTCTCTAGAGGATGAATTTCTAAAAAATGGGAATATGTGGGCGACTAAATTTTGTTTTATTTTAAAGCTCTTGTGGTCCACTATAACATCCAAAAGTCGGAACCCTTAACATTTGCGTTTTTAATAAAAAAATTTGGACTATAGTAAAATTTCATCAATGAAAACTCTCTAGAGGATGAATTTCTAAAAAATGGGAATATGTGGGCGACTAAATTTTATTTTATTTTAAAGCTCTTGTGGTCCACTATAACATCCAAAAGTCGGAACCCTCAACATTTGCGTTTTTAATAAAAAAATTTGGACTATAGTCAAATTTCATCAATGAAAACTCTCTAGAGGATGAATTTCTAAAAAATGGGAATATGTGGGCGACTAAATTTTGTTTTATTTTAAAGCTCTTGTGGTCCACTATAACATCCAAAAGTCGGAACCCTTAACATTTGCGTTTTTAATAAAGAAATTTGGACTATAGTCAAATTTCATCAATGAAAATTCTCTAGAGGATGAATTTCTAAAAAATGGGAATATGTGGGCGACTAAATTTTGTTTTATTTTAAAGCTCTTGTGGTCCACTATAACGTCCAAAAGTCGGAACCCTTAACATTTGCGTTTTTAATAAAAAAATTTGGACTATAGTAAAATTTCATCAATGAACACTCTCTAGAGGATGAATTTCTAAAAAACGGGTATATGTGGGCGACTAAATTTTGTTTTATTTTAAAGCTCTTGTGGTCCACTATAACATCCAAAAGTCGGAACCCTCAACATTTGCGTTTTTAATAAAAAAATTTGGACTATAGTAAAATTTCATCAATGAAAACTCTCTAGAGGATGCATTTCTAAAAAACGGGAATATGTGGGCGACTAAATTTTGTTTTATTTTAAAGCTCTTGTGGTCCACTATAACATCCAAAAGTCGGAACCCTCAACATTTGCGTTTTTAATAAAGAAATTTGGACTATAGTCAAATTTCATCAATGAAAACTCTCTAGAGGATGAATTTCTAAAAAACGGGAATATGTGGGCGACTAAATTTTGTTTTATTTTAAAGCTCTTGTGGTCCACTATAACATCCAAAAGTCGGAACCCTTAACATTTGCGTTTTTAATAAAAAAATTTGGACTATAGTAAAATTTCATCAATGAAAACTCTCTAGAGGATGAATTTCTAAAAAATGGGAATATGTGGGCGACTAAATTTTGTTTTATTTTAAAGCTCTTGTGGTCCACTATAACATCCAAAAGTCGGAACCCTTAACATTTGCGTTTTTAATAAAAAAATTTGGACTATAGTCAAATTTCATCAATGAAAACTCTCTAGAGGATGAATTTCTAAAAAACGGGAATATGTGGGCGACTAAATTTTGTTTTGTTTTAAAGCTCTTGTGGTCCACTATATCGTCCAAAAGTCGGAACCCTTAACATTTGCGTTTTTAATAAAAAAAATTTGGACTATAGTCAAATTTCATCAATGAAATCTCTCTAGAGGATGAAATTCTAAAAAAACGGGAATATGTGGGCGACTAAATTTTGTTTTGTTTTAAAGCTCTTGTGGTCCACTATAACATCCAAAAGTCGGAACACTCAACATTTGCGTTTTTAATAAAAAAAATTTGGACTATAGTCAAATTTCATCAATGAAAACTCTCTAGAGGATGAATTTCTAAAAAACGGGAATATGTGGGCGACTAAATTTTGTTTTATTTTAAAGCTCTTGTGGTCCACTATAAGGTCCAAGAGTCGGAACCCTTAACATTTGCGTTTTTAATAAAAAAAATTTGGACTATAGTAAAATTTCATCAATGAAAACTCTCTAGAGGATGAATTTCTAAAAAACGGGAATATGTGGGCGACTAAATTTTGTTTTATTTTAAAGCTCTTGTGGTCCACTATAACATCCAAAAGTCGGAACCCTCAACATTTGCGGTTTTAATAAAAAAATTTGGACTATAGTAAAATTTCATCAATGAAAACTCTCTAGAGGATGAATTTCTAAAAAACGGGGATATGTGGGCGACTAAATTTTGTTTTATTTTAAAGCTCTTGTGGTCCACTATAAGGTCCAAAAGTCGGTACCCTTAACATTTGCGTTTTTAATAAAAAAATTTGGACTATAGTCAAATTTCATCAATGAAAACTCTCTAGAGGATGAATTTCTAAAAAACGGGAATATGTGGGCGACTAAATTTTGTTTTGTTTTAAAGCTCTTGTGGTCCACTATAAGGTCCAAAAGTCGGAAACCTTAACTTTTGCGTTTTTAATAAAAAAAATTTGGACTATTGTCAAATTTCATCAATGAAAACTCTCTAGAGGATAAATTTCTAAAAAACGGGAATATGTGGGCGACTAAATTTTGTTTTATTTTAAAGCTCTTGTGGTCCACTATAAGGTCCAAAAGTCGGAACCCTCAACATTTGCGGTTTTAATAAAAAAATTTGGACTATAGTAAAATTTCATCAATGAAAACTCTCTAGAGGATGAATTTCTAAAAAACGGGAATATGTGGGCGACTAAATTTTGTTTTATTTTAAAGCTCTTGTGGTCCACTATAAGGTCCAAAAGTCGGAACCCTCAACATTTGCGGTTTTAATAAAAAAATTTGGACTATAGTAAAATTTCATCAATGAAAACTCTCTAGAGGATGAATTTCTAAAAAACGGGAATATGTGGGCGACTAAATTTTGTTTTATTTTAAAGCTCTTGTGGTCCACTATAAGGTCCAAGAGTCGGAACCCTTAACATTTGCGTTTTTAATAAAAAAAATTTGGACTATAGTCAAATTTCATCAATGAAAACTCTCTGGAGGATGAATTTCTAAAAAACGGGAATATGTGGGCGACTAAATTTTGTTTTATTTTAAAGCTCTTGTGGTCCACTATAAGGTCCAAAAGTCGGAACCCTCAACATTTGCGGTTTTAATAAAAAAATTTGGACTATAGTAAAATTTCATCAATGAAAACTCTCTAGAGGATGAATTTCTAAAAAACGGGAATATGTGGGCGACTAAATTTTGTTTTATTTTAAAGCTCTTGTGGTCCACTATAACATCCAAAAGTCGGAACCCTGAACATTTGCGTTTTCAATAAAAAGATTTGGCATATAGTCAAATTTCATATATGGAAACTCTATAAAAGATGATTTTCTGGAAAACAGGAATATGTGGGTTCTCTATATCGGCCATTAACCAAAATCCTTAACATAAAATTTCTATTGTGCCCAACTAAAATGTTGTCATAAATGTTCTCACAATCTCTTTTTGCAAGCTATCTTTGCGTAATTCTCTCCCATTAAGTTTTTTCTAAATAGAATAATGTTGCATGATTAACCAATCCAATTTCATTTCAATAGAGCAAAACAAATTTAAGAAACTTTAATCTCTCTCTGTCGCTCGTCTTTTTTAGAATATGATAAAAAAAATTTAACGTCCATGCCGTTTGAAATTTCTCATTCATTCTCGGCTTAGCAACAACCCGACAAATTAAGAACTCTGACTGATGTTAAGTACTCTCTATCTGTAAAGCTTATAATCATGTGAACAAGAACAAGGCACTCTGTAAACATAACATTCCAATGTTAAGGGTTCTGACAGCTGTGAGAGTGATACAAAGTAAAATGTAATAAAGTCGCTCACGTACACCGATTTTCCAGTAATTATATAATAATAATTTAATTCCTCTAAAGAATGAATTTCTGGAAAACGGGAATATGCGACTAAATTTAATTTTGTTTCGTAGCTATTGTGGCCCTCTATATCTCCAGTAACCAAAATCCTGAATATAAAATTTCTGTTGTGCCCAACTAAAATGTTGTCAAAAATGTTTTCACAATCTCTTTTAGCAAGCTATCTTTGCGGAATTCTCTCCCATTAATTTTAAAGGATAATGTTGCATGATTAACCAATCAAATTTCTTAACAAGAGAGCAAAAACATTTAGGAAATTTTAATCTCTCTCTCTCTCTGGTTTTTTTAAGTATATGAAGACTAAAAAATTTAACATCCATTTGGAATCAGGGTGGCCGATGTGGCGACAAATTAAGCTAAGTTTTCTGATTGGTTCAACTTTCCACTTTTTGTGTAATTTTTAGAAAAACATATTTATGTCACTAATTCTTATGCATAGACTAGAGAGTTTTCATTGATGAAATTTGACTATAGTCCAAATTTCTTTATTAAAAACGCAAATGTTAGCGGTTCCGACTTTTGGACCTTATAGTGGACCACAAGAGCTTTAAAATAAAACAAAATTTAGTCGCCCACATATTCCCGTTTTTTAGAAATTCATCCTCTAGAGTTTTCATTGATGCAATTTGACTATAGTCCAAATTTCTTTATTAAAAACGTAAATGTTGAGGGTTCCGACTTTTGGATGTTATAGTGGGCCACAAGAGCTTTAAAATAAAACAAAATTTAGTCGCCCACATATTCCCATTTTTTAGAAATTCATCCTCTAGAGTTTTCATTGATGCAATTTGACTATAGTCCAAATTTCTTTATTAAAAACGTAAATGTTGAGGGTTCCGACTTTTGGATGTTATAGTGGGCCACAAGAGCTTTAAAATAAAACAAAATTTAGTCGCCCACATATTCCCGTTTTTTAGAAATTCATCCTCTAGAGAGTTTTCATTGATGAAATTTTACTATAGTCCAAATTTTTTTATTAAAACCGCAAATGTTGAGGGTTCCGACTTTTGGATGTTATAGTGGACCACAAGAGCTTTAAAATAAAACAAAATTTAGTCGCCCACATATTCCCGTTTTTTAGAAATTCATCCTCTAGAGAGTTTTCATTGATGAAATTTTACTATAGTCCAAATTTCTTTATTAAAAACGCAAATGTTAGCGGTTCCGACTTTTGGACCTTATAGTGGACCACAAGAGCTTTAAAATAAAACAAAATTTAGTCGCCCACATATTCCCGTTTTTTAGAAATTCATCCTCTAGAGAGTTTTCATTGATGAAATTTTACTATAGTCCAAATTTCTTTATTAAAAACGCAAATGTTAGCGGTTCCGACTTTTGGACCTTATAGTGGACCACAAGAGCTTTAAAATAAAACAAAATTTAGTCGCCCACATATTCCCGTTTTTTAGAAATTTATCCTCTAGAGAGTTTTCATTGATGAAATTTGACAATAGTCCAAATTTTTTTTATTAAAAACGCAAAAGTTAAGGTTTCCGACTTTTGGACCTTATAGTGGACCACAAGAGCTTTAAAACAAAACAAAATTTAGTCGCCCACATATTCCCGTTTTTTAGAAATTCATCCTCTAGAGAGTTTTCATTGATGAAATTTGACTATAGTCCAAATTTTTTTATTAAAAACGCAAATGTTAAGGGTACCGACTTTTGGACCTTATAGTGGACCACAAGAGCTTTAAAATAAAACAAAATTTAGTCGCCCACATATCCCCGTTTTTTAGAAATTCATCCTCTAGAGAGTTTTCATTGATGAAATTTTACTATAGTCCAAATTTTTTTATTAAAACCGCAAATGTTGAGGGTTCCGACTTTTGGATGTTATAGTGGACCACAAGAGCTTTAAAATAAAACAAAATTTAGTCGCCCACATATTCCCGTTTTTTAGAAATTCATCCTCTAGAGAGTTTTCATTGATGAAATTTTACTATAGTCCAAATTTTTTTTATTAAAAACGCAAATGTTAAGGGTTCCGACTCTTGGACCTTATAGTGGACCACAAGAGCTTTAAAATAAAACAAAATTTAGTCGCCCACATATTCCCGTTTTTTAGAAATTCATCCTCTAGAGAGTTTTCATTGATGAAATTTGACTATAGTCCAAATTTTTTTTATTAAAAACGCAAATGTTGAGTGTTCCGACTTTTGGATGTTATAGTGGACCACAAGAGCTTTAAAACAAAACAAAATTTAGTCGCCCACATATTCCCGTTTTTTTAGAATTTCATCCTCTAGAGAGATTTCATTGATGAAATTTGACTATAGTCCAAATTTCTTTATTAAAAACGCAAATGTTGAGGGTTCCGACTTTTGGATGTTATAGTGGACCACAAGAGCTTTAAAATAAAACAAAATTTAGTCGCCCACATATTCCCGTTTTTTAGAAATTCATCCTCTAGAGAGTTTTCATTGATGAAATTTTACTATAGTCCAAATTTTTTTATTAAAAACGCAAATGTTGAGGGTTCCGACTTTTGGATGTTATAGTGGACCACAAGAGCTTTAAAATAAAACAAAATTTAGTCGCCCACATATTTCCGTTTTTTAGAAATTCATCCTCTAGAGAGTTTTCATTGATGAAATTTGACTATAGTCCAAATTTCTTTATTAAAAACGCAAATGTTGAGGGTTCCGACTTTTGGATGTTATAGTGGACCACAAGAGCTTTAAAATAAAACAAAATTTAGTCGCCCACATATTCCCGTTTTTTAGAAATTCATCCTCTAGAGAGTTTTCATTGATGAAATTTGACTATAGTCCAAATTTCTTTATTAAAAACGCAAATGTTGAGGGTTCCGACTCTTGGACCTTATAGTGGACCACAAGAGCTTTAAAATAAAACAAAATTTAGTCGCCCACATATTCCCGTTTTTTAGAAATTCATCCTCTAGAGAGTTTTCATTGATGAAATTTTACTATAGTCCAAATTTTTTTATTAAAACCGCAAATGTTGAGGGTTCCGACTTTTGGACCTTATAGTGGACCACAAGAGCTTTAAAACAAAACAAAATTTAGTCGCCCACATATTCCCGTTTTTTAGAAATTCATCCTCTAGAGAGTTTTCATTGATGAAATTTGACTATAGTCCAAATTTTTTTTATTAAAAACGCAAATGTTAAGGGTTCCGACTTTTGGACCTTATAGTGGACCACAAGAGCTTTAAAATAAAACAAAATTTAGTCGCCCACATATCCCCGTTTTTTAGAAATTCATCCTCTAGAGAGTTTTCATTGATGAAATTTTACTATAGTCCAAATTTTTTTATTAAAACCGCAAATGTTAAGGGTTCCGACTCTTGGACCTTATAGTGGACCACAAGAGCTTTAAAATAAAACAAAATTTAGTCGCCCACATATTCCCGTTTTTTAGAAATTCATCCTCTAGAGAGTTTTCATTGATGAAATTTTACTATAGTCCAAATTTTTTTATTAAAAACGCAAATGTTGAGGGTTCCGACTTTTGGATGTTATAGTGGACCACAAGAGCTTTAAAATAAAACAAAATTTAGTCGCCCACATATTCCCGTTTTTTAGAAATTCATCCTCTAGAGAGTTTTCATTGATGAAATTTTACTATAGTCCAAATTTTTTTTATTAAAACCGCAAATGTTAAGGGTTCCGACTTTTGGACCTTATAGTGGACCACAAGAGCTTTAAAATAAAACAAAATTTAGTCGCCCACATATTTCCGTTTTTTAGAAATTCATCCTCTAGAGAGTTTTCATTGATGAAATTTGACTATAGTCCAAATTTTTTTTATTAAAAACGCAAATGTTAAGGGTTTCGACTCTTGGACCTTATAGTGGACCACAAGAGCTTTAAAATAAAACAAAATTTAGTCGCCCACATATTCCCGTTTTTTAGAAATTCATCCTCTAGAGAGTTTTCATTGATGAAATTTTACTATAGTCCAAATGTTTTTATTAAAACCGCAAATGTTGAGGGTTCCGACTTTTGGATGTTATAGTGGACCACAAGAGCTTTAAAATAGAACAAAATTTAGTCGCCCACATATTCCTGTTTCTTAGAAATTCATCCTCTAGAGAGTTTTCATTGATGAAATTTTACTATAGTCCAAATTTTTTTATTAAAACCGCAAATGTTGAGGGTTCCGACTTTTGGATGTTATAGTGGACCACAAGAGCTTTAAAATAAAACAAAATTTAGTCGCCCACATATTCCCGTTTTTTAGAAATTCATCCTCTAGAGAGTTTTCATTGATGAAATTTGACTATAGTCCACATTTTTTTTATTAAAAACGCAAATGTTAAGGGTTCCGACTCTTGGACCTTATAGTGGACCACAAGAGCTTTAAAATAGAACAAAATTTAGTCGCCCACATATTCCTGTTTCTTAGAAATTCATCCTCTAGAGAGTTTTCATTGATGAAATTTTACTATAGTCCAAATTTTTTTATTAAAACCGCAAATGTTGAGGGTTCCGACTTTTGGATGTTATAGTGGACCACAAGAGCTTTAAAATAAAACAAAATTTAGTCGCCCACATATTCCCGTTTTTTAGAAATTCATCCTCTAGAGAGTTTTCATTGATGAAATTTTACTATAGTCCAAATTTTTTTATTAAAACCGCAAATGTTGAGGGTTCCGACTCTTGGACCTTATAGTGGACCACAAGAGCTTTAAAATAAAACAAAATTTAGTCGCCCACATATTCCCGTTTTTTAGAAATTCATCCTCTAGAGAGTTTTCATTGATGAAATTTTACTATAGTCCAAATTTTTTTATTAAAAACGCAAATGTTAAGGGTTCCGACTTTTGGACCTTATAGTGGACCACAAGAGCTTTAAAATAAAACAAAATTTAGTCGCCCACATATTCCCGTTTTTTAGAAATTCATCCTCTAGAGAGTTTTCATTGATGAAATTTTACTATAGTCCAAATGTTTTTATTAAAAACGCAAATGTTAAGGGTTCCGACTTTTGGATGTTATAGTGGACCACAAGAGCTTCAAAAAAAAAACAAAATTTAATCGCCCACATGTTCCCGTTTTCCCAGGATCCTGGCTTATCCTCTCTAGAATCTTGAAATCTTTATACCCAAAGAATTACATCTTATTGGCATAAATATACCAAAGTATTAATTTATTATCAAAGCTAAGGACCTAGTTGGATGTTCTGTTAATTTTTTCCAAGCTGTGTCCAAAAATGTGGCCATTATTTCATTTGGAACAGATACACTCAGATTTTTCATGCTTAACAGTGCTCTGTTAACAGGTTAACAGAGGTCTGTAAACGTGCCTGGTTTGTGTCTAGGGTTATAAATTTCGAAATTTAACTTCACACACCTTATTTATTTGTCTCTAAAAAAGGCTGATTGAAAAACTTTGTTGTACTTTTTTATTTTCAAAAGGAAAAGAAAAACTAAAAAATAATTTGTTTATGACTTTTTTTAAATAATCGATAATTAATTGTGTTGGACTTTTCGTCCATTAATCATCTAAATTAACGTTTCTGATATATTAAATAAACGGAAAGAAAGAAAAATTCAAAAGAAAGTATAATAAAACAAATTATTCGCTGTAAAAAGGAGCAAAAAAAGAAAAAATAGCAAAACTTATTGTTTTAGAGTGCAAATAAGTTTTTATACTCCAATACTCCAATGAAACTTACAAAGTACCGCTCGCAGTCCGATATAAACTGTTTGATTGACAAGAAAAGTGTGGCCGACAATTCATTAATGCAAATCTATAGTGAACAGTCGGCTTTAAAGCACAACAATTACAGTAGCAAACATGTTCAATGCAATAAAAAAGGTCGCCAAGAGGCAATGACCAACAAATGTTGCCGCCACAAACCTGCAATTGTTGTGGCAAACAACGAAAGTGTTTTTCGTCGAGGAGATATTTATGGTCAACAACACTTATTATCAAAGCTAACAACGTCTTTGAGCAGACAATTTGTGTCACCACCTTTGCTGCCGAAGGCAATCCAACTTGAGATTGGCAAAAAGCTACGCTTTTACAAAGTTACTGTTTTCAGGTAAAAGTTTCAATGGTGGTTGTTTATTTTTTATTTTTTATTTTTCAAGTTAATTGTTTTTTCTATGCTGCTTTGGTTTTTAGGTTATTCCACTAACTGTCGTTGCTAAAGTCTAGTACAGGGGAGGTTGCGTTCATAAATGCAGTAAATTAATGTAGATTATGAGCAAATTATTGTGACAGGAATTAAAATTGCAGTACATAGATCTGCCAATAGACAGAAACATATGCCGTGAAAAAGTTCTTACAGCTGTTTAATAAAGCGCTTCATTCATGCACTTCTGCACTGCATTTATGAACGTGGCTTGTCATTTGGTCGTGTAAATATCCCCAAGTCCACTACAAATGTCGTGTCTAGCATTTCAACAGTTATGATGAAAACAATTTTGATGCTGCACAAAATTATTGTACAAATTTGATCTCATCTTTCAGCATAAATTCATGTCCTTATTCACAATAAATTCTGTCACTTTGATATGATATTTTATAAAGTACATTTCCCTTAGGAAAACTGCAAAACAATTGCAATAATTGTGCATAAAATAAAAAAAACAATAACATAAATTTCACTTGAGGCATTATGTTGTGTACCACTACACACACACACACACACACATACTCCCTCGCAAGATAGAAGGCGTGTTGTTGTTTCAGTTATTTGTTTGGTTTTTGCAAAAATGTTGTCTCCCATAAATAATTCATTGTGGCGGCAATAAAGGATTTCTTTTTTTTTTGTCTTCCTCAAGTACATGACTATCAAATTACTGCTGCTGCAATATTTATGCAAATACATGTACGAGTATATATTTTTGCATAAGTCGTTGTTACACTTAATAGTTTGTTCTTTCATCCATAAACTGTGGCAACTATCGCGATTGTGTGTAAATTAAAATTGTTTTATCGAAAAAATAAAATTAATATGCACTGCAAAATGTTTTATGACAAAGCCAGTGACGGCGCATGTTCGAAAACAATCAGGGGGCAAATTAGGGCATTCGATATCGATCGAAATTTCCATATTAATTGCATTGGACTAACCAAAAAATATTTATGAATACAACTTACAGTTTCTTTGCCGATTTCGCATTGTATCGTGCGTTCGCACAGATAAGATTTATAAAAATAACTAAATTTTCGAATTTGCTTCTGTTTTAAATGTTGTTTGGCGATCGAACGACAGCTTTCGACATCGACGAACTGGTTGTTCATATTTTTAAACGACTGTTACACTTTGTATTTAATTTTATGAATATAACAAACATAAAATACAATATTTTTGAGAATTTCGCCACTAAGAAAATTGAAAATTTTCCAAAATCGGCTTTATATATTTCATGAGCTGGAGTTCTCGCTTCTCTTATAGTGAAGGAAAACTACATCAATCACCGGTTATCACGTAGGAATCGGTAGATTTGAAAATTAAAATCGTTGTGTTTTAGCTGGAAGAGGTCAAAAGCATACAACAGCACAAAAACCAGGGATGGCCCTTACGGTCAAGCTTTTCAATATATTTAGCAAGACATTTTCAAAAATATTTCAACTTGATTCGTATAGTTATTGCATTTTGAAAATTAATTGAGAAAAATAGGATTTAAAAACGCAAAGTTCTTGGAATTTGTCTTTAGTTATTGTCAGTTTTATAATATTTAATGTAAACGTGTCACTATAAAAGCACCGTTACCTATTTGACATTTATTTTTTTTTACCTTCTGATGTAGAGTTTTGTGCACTTTAAGCCAGTACGTTCGAATCTTAGCGCACTTAATTAAACCTTTGGCCCCTGTGTGTTTTGGGTTAGTTAACCCAGTTTGACTGCCCTGAGATAAGTTTACACAAACTTAATGCAAACCCTGTAAATCAAAGAAAGCTTTTTGCTTATGAAAAAGATACATGAGATATAATTAAACTTTTAGCTTTTCTTTCTTATTCTGCTTTGGCAAAAAGCAAAACTTATTGAGAAAGAGCAAAACAAAAGTGTGACTAATATGAGCGATCGTATGCCATTCAACTAATTGATAATAATGATCATTAAGTTTTTGTGAATGCAAACAGATATATTGTGATTGTGTGGTGGCATTTATTTAATTTTAAAAAGTTTTCAAATAATGCGTTTCGTATACATCAGTGCGTTCTTAAACGGCCCACGGTAAACACGCGAGAGGTCTGTGCTTTAGGCAAAAATGTTTAGAGCCGGTTGTTTGCTAGTCGTATTTTAAACTGCAATTTATTTATATATATTTTTTAAATTTATATAATTTTCTTTCTCTTGGTTTTATTTTCTTTTAAATAAAGAAACAACTCAGTTCATAGCAACCACAGAAAAAGTAAAAAATAAAAGATAAAAAAAGAAAATATACACTATTCGCTTATAAATCTTCAAATCAAGTTATAAATTCGCTGTTTGCGTGTCGATATAGTATAATTTTTTTTTTGTATTTTGCCAATAATATTTATGTTTGATGATCATGACGATGATGATGATGTGATAGATGATTATCTTGTGCAAAAGTGTGTCAATAATAAAATTTATAACAAAAATAGAGAAAAAAAATTTACTGCATCTGTGCTGCACATAAAAAAATTTATTTCTAATCTCATAAAATATAATTTAATTTTATATATTTTTTTCCACACAACTTTGTAACCATTTACAAATTGCATTTTCTTATCGAGTGTTCGTTTGTGCTGACCATAAAACAAATATTTACGGTTTTCTGATTTTCAATTATAAACCATCAGAAGTTAGCGCCTACTCTTTTCTAGTGCAATAATTATAATATTTTTTAAAAGAAAACATGTATTAGTAAGTATTAATTATTTTCATATAAAATTATAAATTTTAACCAACAGTTTGCTAAAATTATAAAGTGATTGCTGCTGTGCTTGCAAGACAAAAGTTATAAAACAAAATATCCACCAACTAGATTTTTCAAAAGCAGCTCATGAACTACGATATTCTCGTGAATTTCTTTATTTTTATTTTACTTGTAAATAGAAATAAATTGTTAAATTGTCTAAAATAAAAATAGAATAAAAATTCTATATAATCTATTTGCAAATTCTAATTAAATTAAATGAAAATGTCCAACGTCTGGTTAGTTGTTCAACATGTTGGTGTCTATCGCCTGATGCACTTTTAAACTTTGCGTCTTCTAAAGTTCGTGTACACTGTTGCCAGTTGACGCACACTGTTGCCAATGACAATAGCTTTTGCTGTGCTAAAGTAATGCCCTTGTTGCAGTCTCATAGAGCATTAACCCAATATCTAAAAAATTATATATCAAAAACTTAAATTATATTTAAAAAGCAAACAGGTTGTGATTAAAGCCATAAATATTTTGTAACCATGAGGAATATTTCCCCGGCATCTCGCATGAAATATGTCGGGTAAAAAGGCCGGTTTCGGTAATACACCAGTCGCAACTAATTTAAAAAAAATTCGGCCGGTGAAAAATATGAGTAGAAGAATATTCGAATAGTAAAAACTTTTTGACTGTATTTTTCGGAAAGGTACTTTCTATAAAGGTGGTAATTTAAAAGACACTCATAAAGGGTATTTCTTTTTAAAATATATATGTATTTTAAAAACGTACTTTTTCTAAAATGTACTCTTTTAAAAGTTACTTATTTTAAATTGTACTTTTCCAAAATGTACTTGTATTAAAATGTACTTTTTATAAAAGTAACAAGAAAGAAATTTGGAAATATAACCAGAACTTCTTTTAAAAGTACTTCTTTTATAAGGTACTATTTTTCACAGATTTTAACATAAATTAAAATTGAATATTTAACATAAATTAAAATTGAATAAAGGCTATTTTTAAATATACTTTTTGAAAGGTACTTTTTCTAAAACATACTTAAAGTTACTTATTTTAAAAGGTACTTTTCCAAAATGTACTTGTATTAAAATGTACTTTTTATAAAAGTAAGAAGAAAGAAATTTTGCAAATATGACCGGAACTTCTTTTAAAAGTACTTATTTTAAAAGGTACTATTTTTTACAGGGTTTAAAATAAATTAAATTTAAATTGAATAAAAGTTTAATATTAAAAGTTGTCCCAAAGTGATGGGCGTGATCGTGACGACTTATTACATTTCCCCTTCAAAAACTTTTGCCAGTACAGCGGCGATATGTAATTTACTTATTAAGCAGGTACTTTTTATTGGTTTTAGCTGGTTTGTTGCTCGTAGAAAGTTTAAATGAAATTTTTATTTTAAGACGAGTGTCCAGCCGCTGGCAGTGTTGTCATTTTTTATACTCATTTTCTTTTATTTTATTTTAATTTATTTTTCTTATTTAATCTACATGAAGTGGTCTATTTTTTTCTTGTTGTCTGCTTGCAAAACTATTTAAATTTAAATAAGAAACAACGTGAATTAGCAATTCAATTTAAGGTCAGTTCGCTGAAGTTTGAACTTATTTTTATTTCCGCACTTAAAATATGCTGCCGTTTATTTTTGTTCTTGGAAATAAAATTTTGATTTAATTATGGTTTTAAAATACATGCTGGTATATAAATATTTTTGTTTTCTATGTCCCCCCACCCCTGCAATTACTTTCGAACTTGTGCAGGATTGTAAAACTGAAATGAAAGTGATAACAAGTTTTTTGGAATATCATGTTTTCGTTGTTTTTTTTTTTTTTTTGTACAATTTTCATCTAAAATTCACTTGAAAAGTAAAAAGATCATGAAAACTACGGCAGGTAGAAAAAGTTTGTTAGCTGGAAATCTAATTTATGCCAAGTTTATGCATATTGTGGTAACTTTTCTACCCTCTTCGTACAAATTTGGCATCGAAAACTTTTATTTGTATATAAACTTGTTTGCATTCAACCCAAAATACTCCTCCGATACATGCATACACTCCAAAAACAAGGGACTTCTTCTTTCCACATATCCAAACTTTGCAAACTACTCTTGTTTTTCTTTTCTTTCCTGGATTATGCGTAGCTTAAGAGAAGAAAAAATGGAAATTCTTTAAATAACTATTTTGTTTTTTGGCAAACTAAACCGGTTTCCATAGACAAGTTATCAAGTTGGGGGGGATGTAAACAAATCAAAGCATGCAAGAACTTGTTAATAATTAATTAAAAAGCATGCAAGAACTTGTTGAGAATCTTTTTAGTTCTTCGAAAATTCTTTAAGGACTTCATTAAATGTCGCTTATGCTATACAATATTGTTGAATAATAACGGGTGATTTCTCAACCGTTTGGATTTTGAAAGTAAAAAAAAGAAGAAAAAACAAATTTAAAAAAGTGATTGAAATATTTATTTGGGACAATAAATTAATGTTCATGTACTTTTTTTCACAATTTCATCCAGGAATTTTCATTGGCTATACACAGGAGACTTCAGATGGCACAAAAAATAAAAAAACAAATCCACTAGTTGGGTCAAATTGCTTGATCATGGCAGTCAGTGGACTGCTACAAAACGAGATTAATTGCTAATGGGATCGTGTACCTCCATACGTCAAATGTCGGCGTCTTCAATTTGAGAGGGAAACAAATCTGTAATCATCGCACAGTAAATTTTTGTTGAAATTTCAACATACAGGGCGAGGTTGATATTCGCAACCCCCGATGCAACTATTTTGAAAAAATAGTATTAAAGAAGGCTACACAATTATCTTATCAATTACCAACGAGTTTTCATTTTTGCATTTGCTAAAAATAATCAAAACGGCAACGTTGATCACAAATCAAAATTACAGAATTGATTATGAAGTACAGCAGTAGATTGCTCCGTTACTACCGACAGTTGCACCCAAAGTAATAAAAAATTTTGAGCACTTTCCCAGCCCTGTCTTGCATTTACAAAATTATCAAAATGATTTCCCAAGTGTGTGCATGAGTTTTCTTGAAAAGTTCACTTACAAAAAGCTTCTCAATTACACCCCAAATAGCTTTCAAAATTTTTTACATCTTCTTACATCGTTCTTCTGCGTTTTGTCACGCTTCTCTATGTAAAGTGACAAAACAAATTTCTATGTGTGGCATTTGTTACATGACGATGCATGCGTGTGTTGCAAACAGAAAATCAAAATTTAAATTTGATGCTGTTGTTGGAGAGAGGTGTGGCAAAAAGTTTGTTGACCGAATGCATAAAAAACAAACGACGACCTCTTTAAACAACAAAATAAACGAATGACAATTTGAATTTAAATTCTACCGAATTTTTGTTATTTACTTTCATGTTAGAATATAACCAACCGTCTCGGAGGCTTGTTGCTGCCTGTTCCGTTTTATTGCAACCGCAACATGTTGTTTAACTTTGTCAGAAAATGAAGGGCATCTATAGAGTTAATTGTGTCTTGTGTCTCGGTGTTTTAAACTGATTATCAGACTTTAGAATGATTTAGTTTCGCATGCAACTTAATAATCATTGACATGATAATGACGTTGTGTGTAAAAGATTGTGTAGCAGGTTGGGAGCCAAAGTAATTCAATTACTTGTAATACGTTTGATTTCTTTTCCTCTCCTAAAAGACTTCTATCGCATTTTATTTTTTAAAAATGTCATATAAATTATTTCAAATTTGTTTGCAGTTCAAAGGAAACATTTTCTCAAACTTTTTCTATTTATATAGTTTTATTACTATATATAGGATTCTTTCCATATTTATGTCGGTTTCTTTTCTAGAAAATAATGCAACATTTTTCACACTTTTTATTAGAAAAAGGCAACATTTTGCCATTTCAAAATAAGGAATTTATTAGAAATGAGTCCATCATCTCTTACGAAAAATAATTTCCCTTCTAAAACTTTTCCAAACCACAACTTTTTAGAAAATAAGTTAAAAAAAATGCTACATGTTTTCGAGAAAACAAAACGCCATTAGTAAATGTGGCCTGGATCACGCATGATTATGCATGCTCGTGAAAAGCTTTGCGCAATTATTTGAGTGCCAGACAGGAGTGAAATAAAAAAGATAAATTTCCTCCCTTAAAATTAGGGCAAATATTTTTAAAAATTAATTAAGGAACAAGCAAAGATAAATTTCTAAAAACTGTTTGTCTTTTTTAAACCTTCCGATTCCAAAGCGTATGTTAGATCTATGGCAGGTATCTGCAATTATAGTCTATAGTGAAAAACAGATACAACAAATTTTCCTAGGCATTAAACACAATAACGACAGCAGACTACAGACTACAAAACTTGTCAAAAATAAAATCCATGGGTGTATATGAGAATGATTATTTTTATCCCTACGGGCAACACGGCTACTGGTTGTTGTCCCTGCTGTTTTTGTGGTTGTAACCGAATTAAACTAATTTCTATTTTGGTGAGCGACAATGAGTAGATGCAGTGTTGCCAGTATAATATAAATAAATTCAATTATCGTAAACTCGACTTTAAATATATTTTATTGGAATAACACTATATGAGAGTATTAAATATATGAAAGCGGCTACACTGGTGTTTGAAGAGAATTCTACTACAAACAACAACACATGATTATTGATTTGGTGGTGTCGTTCTAAAAATAATTAAGTAGCTGACTACGAGGCGACGATTGTAGCCAACGAATTTTATAGTGTGTAGCCTGCTGTCATTATTGTGTTTAATGCTTTAAGATTAATTATTTTTAAGCTGATGTAGTATCATAGTTAATTTTATTTGTCGAAAATTTTATTTTCGAATACTTGAGAACACAAACACACTTGCTAAATGCACTAGCCTCGTTGGATGGTTTAATTTCAAAAAAATCTTTCAAAATAGAAATATTTTTTATAAAATCGTCTTTTCAAATACAACAATACGATGAGGCTTGTGAATTGGGAAAATATTTCAATAAATAAAACTTTTATTTCATTTGTTTATTTATTTTATGTATTTTGTTTGTAATATTCCCGACAGGGGTGCCGCTATCAATTAATGTTTTGTTGCAGGGCTGCCAACAGCTTGTATTATGTTACAGTCTGTATGGAAAGATTTGCTTAATTTTAATAGGCGTTCAGGTTAATATTTAAAATTTATTTGAATTAGTTACAAATAATACATTCTTACAAGTCGAAATTAAATATTGATTTAGCATAAAAGTCGGAAATTAAGAAGGGTCTTGATATATAGTCGGGTAGCAACAATAAATGGTATGAAATATCAATGAAACTTTAAAATTGAGAGATATAAATTCGGCTTAAGTAACTTTTATTCTAAAGAAAATTATTCCATGTAAAACTGCAATTTTGTAAAGCCATAGAATATAAAAAGAGACCTTGACCAGGAAGACCCTTGTTCACATTCAAGGGTTAAGACAATTCTTATCTGTTTGCATATTTAATCGTGATAAAGTACAATTATAAATAAAGTGGGGATTTTATCCAAATCCTTTTTGCTTATCTGCTACCAAATAGAAAATATAGTGAATAATATACATGCATGTGAGTGTGCGAGTGTATGTGTGTGAGCCACTCATGAAAAGATAGATGAGGGGATAATGGGAATATATTTGACCCGGTCACTAACTTCCATATTATTGGTTTTTGCATATTAATTTTTACAGCTGCTGGCAGCGTTTTTTTGTTGTACACGATTTTTTCACGTTTATTATTTTCTCGTTTGCTTCAAGTACGACTATTAATTTTGTATGGTCGGTCCATGGCAAAGTGCCCAAATACCAGCTTAAAAATTTTATTGTTTTAAAGTGACATATTAGAATTAAAAAAAAAAAATAATAAAAAGAGAGAGAAAAGCGTGAACGAAAACTGAAAATAAAATAAATAACAGGCACCAGAACCTGCAAACAAACTAGGAAGTAAAAAAACTAATGTTTAACCTTTTTTGCAGTCGTGCAGCGATGCTGTTACTGGCCCCTCAAGTATGTATTATATTTGGTGTTACTGTTGTTGTTGTTGTTGTTGTCGTTTAAAGGGGGCAAAACGACGATGCCATTAAAAACAGTTTAGCAATTTCCGTTTGAATGGTTGATAAAGACAGTAAACAATACGAGAATATACCGAAAAGTTCTTTCAAAATTAGAGAAGAAAATATGGAATATTCTGTAAGAGAAATTTCAATCAGATTTTCATTGGAAATATATTTCATGGCCCAAAATGTAATGAAAAGCTGTTTCAAGTGTATAAGTTTTTTATAGAGTGATACAAGTTTAAATCATGACAAAACATAATAATATATTTTTGATGTCAATGAAACGGTCTTTATTGGATAAAAAATTTTATGCCATTAATGTTTAAATATGATTTCGGCCATGTGGCCGCCACGGCTAGCGCCTACAAGGCGCAATCTGGAACACCGATTTCCACAAACAGTAACATTCTGACCGTCATCGTTTTTGAAGACATATGGGCCAATGACTCCGCCAGCCCATAAAGCGCACCAAACAGTAATTTTCTGTGGATTCTCCATTAAACAAAAAATGGGCTTCATCGAAAAATAAAATTTTGAATGGACGAAGTTCACGATAAGTTTGACGAACAGAACCATTATTTTGATTAAAAATTTCCACAATTTGCACGCGTTGCTCTGGTGAAGTCTATCCATAACGAAATGTCAAAGCAAACTAAACAAAAAACAACTATCAGCTGTTAAATGGGTGGTCAAATAAAGCAGTGATGCCAACTCAAAGTTGTACCACTCTATAAAAAAACACCTTATAATTATAAGCAAAAATATTGTGAATATGTTCTTACAGTTAATTATATTTATTGTACTTTGAAATTAAAAAAATTTAATATATTCTAAATAAATTATCATACTGCTCCTCTTGTTAAAACACACACACACACATTCCTCGGTTCTTAGGAGCCAACAGAGTCCAAAGAACTGTGTTTGGTGCTCTTTAACATGCATGCGAAATGCAAACGTTCTCTTCGTTCAAATATTTTATGTAGATGAATTCAATTTAATCCTTACCAAAATGCAAACAAACACACATGCATAATTTAATTCATATTCCAAGCGTGCGTGTGCAAGCATGTATGCATGTGCATGTGTGTGTGCGTGTGCGCGAGTGTTTGCGAGTGAGTGAGTGTCACACATGCCTAACAAAAGAAAATCCATACAACAATTCTAATCTTATGGTAGGTCATGTTCATTGATATCAAACTCTATGGCTGGCTGGTTGTCTGTCCGTCTGTCTGCCTGCCTGCCTGACCGTATGCCTGGAATGGCATGATTGTATTTGGAAAAAAACCTCCAAGTCTTTCACTATAAAATCTTTAGTTTATCGGAATTTGATAGCCGTATGGGCGAGTACATTCATGCACCCATACATACATACATACAGACGTAGGCATGTGCATGTGAGTACTAAATTGTATAAGTGTGGCATGCGATGCTAAAGTGTGCGACGTATATCCGATGCTCTTTGGCTTTAGATATCAGCATATTTGATTTCCTTTATATTGAAAATGAGATTTCTTATTTTCTATATATCAACGTGTGTTTGTATGGCAAAAAGTTTGCTTTGCTATGCGGCCAGAATTCTTGGAGCCAGTTTTTTTTTTTTGTGTTACTGGAGCACAAATACGGTGACCAATTCCTTGCTATAATATCTTAACTTTTAGAATACTTTTTTACAATGTATCCACGTCTATTTGCTTATGCGTACTTTTTCTATGGATCCAGTGTTACGTTTAATTACCTCGACGAAAAGTCGTATATTTTGTGTTCGTGTTGCACAGCGAGAATTTGAATAAATCCCTTTAAATACCCTAGTGAGGTGATTAGACGATGTGTGCGTATGTATCGGGTGTTTTTTATAGAGTGATACCACTTTGAGTTGGCATCACTGCTTTATTTGACCACCCATTTAACAGCTGATAGTTGATTTTTGTTTAATTTGCTTTGAAATTTTATTATGGATCGACTTACACCAGAGCAACGCGTGCAAATTGTGGAAATTTTTAATCAAAATAATGGTTCTGTTCGTCAAACTTATCGTGCACTTTGTCCATTCAAAATTTTATTTTCCGATGAAGCCCATTTTTGGTTGAGTGGGTGCGTAAATAAACAGAATTGTCGCATTTGGAGTGAGGAGAATCCACAAGCTTTTGTCGAAACACTGTTTGGTGCGCTTTATTGGCTGGCGGAATCATTGGCCCATATGTCTTCAAAAACGATGATGTTCAGAGTGTTATGTTTTTGAAAATTGGTGTTCCAGATTGCGCCTTATACGCGCCAGCCGTGGCTGGCTTAAAGTTTTCTATCCAATAAACACCGTTTCATTGATATCAAAAATATATTATGTTTTATTATGATTTAAACTTGTATCACTCTATAAAAAACACCCGATATAACAAAATATTGTCATGAAATTAATTTAAAAGTTTTTTTGAGGTATTTCCCCTTATTTGAAATCATCAGTGGGCTTCAGCCTAATTCTTTTAAATTTTTCTGTTTATTCATAAACTTTCTAAAACCAATTGAGAATTATATAAATAGGCTCTGAAGTAAGCAGTTTGAAAGTACATAATAATTGATATCACATATTAGAAAATAATCAAGACTAAAATCCAAACTCGACAAAAGTAAAAATAAACAATAGAAATAAAGCAAAAGCCGTTGCATTTCTCTCAGTGCTGTTGTCAAATAGCAAACGAATAATTAAAATAATTAAATTCACAGAATATTTAATCGTGGCGAATTGTTTAATTTTATATAACGACCTTTTCTGTATAAGACCTCTCTATGACCTGATACTGAAGACCGGCAGGAAAAATAATTAATTTTTAATATGACAAAAAGAAATGGTGCACTATTTTTGCATAAATTTAATGGTCACCGTATGGATGTTTGTTTTTAATTTTTTTATGATTGTTTTCCATTTCTGTGTCAGTGGATACGACTTCCTCTAACATCAGCCTGTAATAAGTGTTGGCGTCTGGCTGTCTAAGATGTTAACACATCAATAAGAAGAAGAAGAAAAAAAAACACCAAAAATAGTGCAACGAACAGAGACGTTGTCATTAAAGTTTTGAAAATTTAAAAGTTGAAACAAAATTACGGGATTTACTATCCATCAACTGCTTTCCTTTTTCAAGAGATTGTTAAGGAAAAAGAAAATTGGAAAACGGTTGACCCTAAAGGCCATCCCCTGTAACTTCCCGCTTATCTTAACTACTATTTCAATTTTCAAACCGCAATCTCTTTGGAATTATTCAACCGATTATAGTTTCTCAAGTCCTATAAAAGAATCAAGAACACTAACTGATTCGATTCTAATTTCGCAATTAAAGGGAATCACTTTCGAATTGTTTCGTTCGCCATATCTCAAGAACAGGCATGGATCCAGCTTAAGCTTTTGGGGGAAAATTTTTGTTATTACAAAAAAAAATTTCAAAATCGTTTATTAGCGAAATAAAAAAAAACATACATATTTTTATCATTTTGGGGGGGGGGGGGGGAATATCCTTTTCCCCGGGATCTGCGCCTGCTCAAGAACCCAATCAACCGATTTTCAAACGATGACCGGCAATTGTCGTTAGTCTGTGAGATTGATCAATAAAAGCCATTTAAAAGTTATTAAAAAACAAATTTGAAAAATTTATTTTTCTTAGTTTTTTATATAGATTTCGAAATCTATCGGTCGAAATCAATTCTGTTATAATTCAGAGGTAAAATAAGTGTGATGGAACTCTTTGGATTGTCACTAGTTCGGTTTGATTCGGTCCAGCGTTTTCTGAAGCATGTTAATATTGATAAAACATATTAAAATTTAGTAGTCAATTGTTGTCGACAAAGAGTAGAAAGAGTGATATGATGTCGATGTCGCCTTGCATAATAGGGGAGAATAATTTTGCTATTAAAAGTTTTAAAGATTCAATCGGCTACAAAAAATTAACAAAAAAAAATTATTTTAATTCCTTAGCCAATTTAAAGTTTCAAATTGAAAAGTCTTCCGCCATTTCGCTTATAAATATTTTATGCACGAGTACAATAAATTCTGTGCTTCCCTTCTCCCTCCTCCTTTTATTTTTTGTTTTATTTATTTTTTGCTCTACACTTTTGTAAAATGTCATTTACCCTTTCATTTGAATAAAACAATCTACACGGTTCTTTTGGATTTAGCATTTTTTTTCAATATCCGCCTTTTATTTGTTCGTTTGTTTTGGATGCCAGTAATCATCGTGTCGTCATCGTCATCTATTTTTAAAGTCAACTTGCTATTGGGACGACGTTTTACTACTTTAAAGTCGTCATTATGTCTAGTGCGGTTGTTATGCATTTTCTCTTTGATTTTGCTTTCAAGTCAGTGTGTGTGTGTGTTTGTGTATGTGTGTTCAGGTTTCCGAGTGTGGGGGGTGGCCCGTAAGTAGGCTGAAGGGTTTTCATTTGTTATTCATGATTTGTAGAATGATGGCAGTGTGGCAAGTTTTAGTTGATTGTGGCACGTTGTCGTTTCTCTTATCGTCATCATCATGATAAAATTCATTCTCTTCTTTGTTCTCTCTTTGTTTGGGCCAAATAGAGTACTACTCGCAAAACGAGTTGGTGTATTCTCTGTATTTTAAAATCTTCTTTCAAATGCTTTTCCACTTTTGTTGCATGCATTTGCTGATGCATTTCTATCTGCTGCTGCTGGTGCGAGTGAGTGTTGCTTTTGCCTGCCGTTTTTACTACGTTTACGTGCTGTGGCTGCCAATTTGCTGGTGGAGAGGTTTTAGTTGTTTCCAAAAGTTTCAAGTTGCAAGTCGTGTGCTTCGTTATCTGTACGAGTATTTTAGTTCGAAGTATAGAAAAGAAGTTAAAGAATAGTTAATATTTTAATAGTAAAAATTTTGGCAAAAAATAAAATAATCTCCACATCTCTTTTAGGAGGGTGCAGTGCGTGTGTGATTTTGTGTAGAGTGGAGCGGAGTGTCGAAAAGGTTGTTGGCTACGTTAGTGAGTTTGCTGTGTCGAAGAACGTTAAGACTGCGTGCATAAGTGTTGTTTGCCTCGCAATTAAATGATCTAAAGTTGTGTTTTTTGTTGGTGTTTGTTGCCCGTTAGTTAATACGCACACACACTCAGCGTTCGTTATACATCCTCGTTTGTTAGCAAATTCAACTCTTGCAATTGTGGGTCCATTGTTGAGACAACTTTATTACTGCAAAGGAAAAACAAAAAATAAGAGGAGCCACTGCCAAAAGCAATTTAAATCACTCGCTTAAGGAACTGAACTGAGCTGAACTGAATGAAGCAGAGAACCGTTTGAAGCCATTAAATTTTGACATCGAATTCTTTACTTCCTTGTTACATGTATTTAATCGCATCACATTGAGTGCGTGTCTCTGTGTGTCTGTGAGTTTTGCGTGCCATTCCCACACACATTATTGCTCCATTAATTGTTTGCGTTTTGTATTTAACCTCACAAACACCTCCATCATCTCTCCTCCAACGGCTGGCAACAGTGTGCGGCATTGCAGCGGCAGCCAGTCAGTCATTTCAGTTTGCGCGGTTGGGTGGTGTTAAACTGCTGTATTGTTGCCTTCACATATTGTGTTTATTTTAATTGCACTTCTTGTTTGTATTGTTGTTTCGGAACTTATTTATGAATACAGATGAAATTACTTTTTTGCCACGGTGAGTAATTTATAATAGTTTGTAGCCAAAAATATTTAAATTTCATTTTATTTATACTTTATTTTTCAAGTAGAAAATTAAAAAAAATTTATACTGACTGCGGAGATATAATTTCTTGTGTTTCCTGTAAAATTGAATAATTACTTAAGCGCATTTATATTAAATTATTATGAAAATAATTGATTAATAAGTTCAAAAGTTTTTCTACTTTTAGATTATTTTTAATTTCTTCATTATATTTTATTTTTTAAGGCTTTAAATTAAATAAATTAATAGAAGTGATAATTTTTTTTTATGAGTAGGGCCAGCACTTAGGGGGCTACCTCTACATGTGCAGTGCATTGCGCTGGAAAGGAGGGGATGTTAAGAGGACAGATTAGAAGATAGAAAATGTGTTGCAGCGCTATTTTAACTTTTTACTTAGAAGGTGAATCTTTTGCTACGAGTACCCCACGAAGGAGGGTGCTATATTCAGCTCTTTTCGCACATAACGGTAATAAGCACTGTCGGTAATGTGCAGTGACCAGTGCTATGCCTTCGTCATTGAGATAAGACGACAACAATCAACACAATTCTGCACTAGTGTAGATCCGAAAAATTCGACACCATATGCATGACTGAGTGGCGAGTCGAACTCGGGACCTGAGCCACCGTAGTTTTGTGGCTCAGGTCACTAGTACATAATTGTGTTAATTGTATCCTTTGTCGGTACCTGCAGCAAAAGTATAAAATGACAAAAAAGCCACAACGAAATTTTCTATCCTCCAATCCTTCTTCATCTGTCCCTCTAACACTATCCCCTCCTTTCCCAAATTCAGGGAAATGCACGGCATATGTGTAGGAGTCGTTCTTTGCGTGTTAGCCCACGTTTTATCACCTTCGAACTAACAAACATGGTTTTAATCAATTCTGGTTTTAACGTTAAAACCAACTGACTGATTTTACGATACAAAAAGATTTGGTTTAAACCAACTTCGCACAACTTTTGAATTGGCTTTAAGTAGGTTTTATGAAATGCAACCTTGTTTTTGCCTGTTCTTTTCCGTGCTAAGTTGAGTGCTGCCAAGTTGTGGATTGGAAACATGTGTCAATGTTCAAAGAATTTACAGAAAAATTCACAAAATTTGTATATGAAATAATATGATTTCCAAGCATTAAATCAATTTGGGTGTTTTTTATAGAGTGATACAACTTTGACTTGACATCAGTGCTTCATTTGACCACCCATTTGACAGCTGCTTTTTGCAGCTTTTGCTTAGCTTTGACATTTCATTATGGATAGACTTACATCGGAGCAACACGTGCAAATTGTGGAAATTGTTAATCAAAATAATGGTTCTGTTCGTCAAACTTATCTTGCACTTCGTCCATTCAAATTGAATTTTCCGATGAAGCAAATTTTTGGTTCAATGGGTACGTAAATAAACAGAATTGTCGCATTTGGAGTGAGAAGAATCCACAAGATTTTGTCGCAACACCATCACGTCCACAGAAAATTACTGTTTGGTGGTGCGCTTTATGGGCTGGCGGAGTCATTGGCCCACATGTCTTCAAAAACGATGATGGTCAGAATGTTACTGTTGGTGAAAATTGGTGTTCCAGATTGCGCCTTGTACGCGCCAGCCGTGGCGGCCACATGGCCGAAATCGTATTTAAACATTAATGTCATAAAATTTTCTATCTAATTAAGACTATTTATTATATATATATATATATATATATATATATATATATAATAAAACTATATTACTATGTTTTATTATCATTTAAACTTGTATCACTCTATAAAAAACACCCTATATAACAGAATTTCTATTTTAGAGTTCAGCGGAAATTTTCTTATTTTTATATACAAACAAAATCAGCTGCAGTACAGTTTGTGAATTAAATGTTATAAAAAAAGAAGATAAGAAGAACAATAAATGTGATTAAATTTGTTGGACAACGTGTGTGTTAAAACCTGAATTTATTAAATCGCAGTGTGACTCCGAAATCTCATGTTTTGGTTTTAACTGTCAGTGTGAAAACACTATCTGCAATTAAGCATTAATTAACACTTTGAGTGTTGTATTTTAAACCACTGTGTTAATGCAGGCATACATTTCATTATTAAAAAAATCTTCAAAAAGAAGAAGAATATCCCAACAACAAATTTCTATTGCTGGTGATCGTCATCCTGCTCTGCTCATCGTCATCCTCATCATCATCATCATCATCATCATCATGTATTTTGGAACTCGATGTGAATTAAGGTCGATTTGTAGGAAAATATGCTCCCCTTTTTTGTTGTATATTTTAGTTTCGTATTTGTTGTTCTTGTTGCTGCCGTTAATATCATAAAATCAAAACTATTATTTGCAACCCGTTTCCCTCCGTTATTGTGTGTGCATGTGTGAGTTTACAAAAGTCTCCATTGTGGCTGGAAAAGTTCGTGTGTGTGTCCGTCCATTTGTCGTTGAAGAGCTTATTTTTTTGTTTTCTTTAATATTTATTATCATAAATAGGTTGCTGTTTGTTATTGTTATTTGTTTTATATATTTTTATTTTGTTTATTATTTTTATTCCACTGGCTTCTTTTAATCTCTTATTATTGTTGCTGTTGCAGTTCTTTTGTTCACTATTTTGTTGTGGAGTTCGTTAACATGCTCTGCCGATTTTTTCGTCTTCGTTCCAACGAAAGAAAGAAAGGAACTCTTGTTGCAGCACTCACTAGAAACTAATCTTTGGAAAAATACTGCCTGAATGGTATTGTAAAATGCTCTTTTCTTTAGATTTGGTTTTTCAAAGTTGTCATTCCATGCAATTTGAATGCATGAGGCCATAAAGTATTTGCCATCAGGGTAACCGAAAATTCTTATATTAAATAGTATTTAAAAAACAAGCGACTACAAGTTAGCATTTTATATATTATTTTTTATATTGTTGTTGTTCAAACACATTAACCACAGCAGGCTACCGACGACAATGACTGCAAATTCGGCTAGCAGCAATTGTCGCTGTGTAGTCCGCTACAAAATTGCTGTGTGAACCATGAGTTGCTGTTTGTAGTAGAACTCTCTACATTCGCCAGTGTAGCCGCTTTCATATATTTATCTATTATTCTTAAATACTGTTATTCCAATGAAATGTATAAAATATGACAGAAAATCATTTCAGTTGCTTTAAAATATAGTCTCTTATTTCTTTTTGCATAATACAACAATATATTTTTAAATTTTCAACAATTTGGATTATATACTGGCAACATTGCATCTGCTGATTGTCGCTTACCAAAATGAAATTAGTTTGATTTGACTACAACCACAAAAACAGCATGGACAACATCCAGTAGCCGTGTTGTCTGTTGTAGTGAAATTAATCATTCTCGTTATTTTTTCCTATTTTTGACAGGTTGTTGTCTGTAGTCTGAAGTACTCAATGTGTTTAATGCATAACATATAATGCATTGTCTAATCGTAAAATTTTATGGCGCTGTAAATATGTATATATATATTTATATATATATATATATATATATATATATTTTAATTTAAATAAGATAACCAGAGTTAAGCATTAAACACAATAACGACAGCAGGCCACATGAACACCGACTACAAAATTCGTTGGCTACAATCGTCGCCTCGTAGTCACCTACTTAATTATTTTAGCACGAAACCACCAAATCAATAACCATGTGTTGTTGTTTATAGTATAATTCTCTTCATACGCCAGTGTAGCCGCTTTCCTATATTTAAAACTCTTAAATAGTGTTATTCCGATAAAATATATTTAAAGTCCACAGTATATGACAAGAAATCATTTCATTAGTTGGGAAATAAAGTTTGTTATTTCTTTTTGTATAATAAAACAGTATATTTTCAAGTTTACAATAATTGAATTTATTTATAATATACTGGCAACATTGCATCTCCTAATTGTCGCTCACCAAAATAGAAACAAGTTTAATTTGACTACAACCACAAAAACAGCAGGGACAACAACCAGTAGCCGTGTCGCCTGTGGTAGTAAAAATAATCATTCTCATATATGCACACGGATTCTATTTTTGACAAGTTGTAGTCTGTAGTCTGCTGTCGTTATTGTGTTTAATGCTTTATTTTGGTAACATTTTTAAAAACTTTAGTTGTATTCAATACAATCAGGCATACAAATCATCATCAAAAATATAAAATGTGCTGTTAAAGGCAAAATAAGCCAAAATAGGCACTTAACAAATCGAGTTTAATTTGTAAAAACAAATTATAAATTTTAAAAATTATAAATTCGTTGCATATTTTTGGTTAACCTGGTTATTAGATTAGCTACCAACTTGTTGTAAGTGCTGTTGTTAAAGTATTTTATAGAAGTTTTGTCAGCTTTTGAAATTGAAATGTGTGTGTGTGTGTGTGTGTGTGTGTTGGTGGTTAGTATGTGTAAATGCATATTTCCATAAGCCGGTCGTTCTTCTGCCTGTTTCGAAGGCGCTGTCAGTACGTTGTAATCTTAAGAATTTTAACTTTTTCCGTTTATATTTTCTTTTTCCATAGTTTTCACTTATTTGTTTTCTATTGTTGTTCTCTTGTTTTTTTTTAGTTAAATTTTTTTGTCGCATTGTAATAAAATACCAACATGGCTTGTTTAAGTCAGTTTATGGAATTTCTTAGAAATTCTTATACGCCTGTTAAATAAGCGTGGCAGAAGGTAACAGACCAGCCATTTTTCTTTTTATCGTTTTCCCTGTTTTCATTTCACGGCTTAATAAATGCGTTAATGTTTTGTGCGATAATAACGGCAAATGTATAATTGCTAACTTCAGGTATGAAGAGGAGTGTTGCAATTGTAGATTTCATTTTAGTCATAATCAAAACTTGTCCTTAACATTTTATGATCTGGTTATTTAATCTTTTGCAAGCAGTTTAAGCATTAAACACAATAACGACAGCAGGCTACAGACTACAACTTGTCAAAAATAGAATCCGTGTGCGTATATGAGAATGATTATTTTTACTACTACAGGCGACACGGCTACTGGTTGTTGTCCCTGCTGTTTTTGTGGTTGTAGTCAAATTAAACTTGTTTCTATTTTGGTGAGCGACAATGAGTAGATGCAATGTTGCCAGTTTAATATAAATAAATTCAATTATTGTAAATTTGAAAATATATTGTTTTATTATACAAAAAGAAACAACAAACTATATTTCCAAGCCAATGAAATGATTTCTTGTCATATACTGTGGCCTTTAAATATATTTTGTTGGAATAACACTATTTGAGAGTGTTACATACATGAAAGCGGCTACACTGGCGTCTGAAGAGAATTATACTACAAACAACAACACATGGTTATTGATTTGGTGGTGGCGTTCTAAAAATATTTAAGCAGCTGACTAAGAGGTGACAATTGTAGCCGATGAATTTTGTAGTCGGTGTTCGTGTAGCCTGCTGTCGTTATTGTGTTTAATGCCTTGTTTTTAAATATTCGGCTGTAAATTGTTATATCGTAGGTGACTTCAACCAAAAATGGGCTTCATTGGAAATGAAAATCTTAAATGGATGAGCTTGACGAATGTAACAATTATTTTAATTAAAAATTTCAACAATTTCCAAGCGAAGCTCTGGTGTAAGTCGACTCTTATAGAAATTTTAAAACAAACTAAACAAAAAGCAACAATCAGCTGTTAAAACAGTGATGCCAACTCAAAGTTGTGACGCTCTAAAACAGACATGCACATCCAGGACATCGAGAGACAGGCAGCAATTAATACAATTAATTTCGAATTCGCTGCTGCTAAATAAAAATAAATCTTGTGCAAAACTTAAATTGAAAGAAATTTATTTGTCAAATTCTTAAAGGTTGTTCACATCTGTTGCAAATCAGATGCCAACCAAAAGCAGCAGCAGCTTTTTATTTCAATTTCTTTCTTTATTCGGAAAAAGATAATTTACAAAACTGTCTGTCTAAAAAGTAACTACAGGACTTGTAATCCATTCATTGTTTTTTCTTGAGATTTTTTGTTGTTGTTGTTGTTGTTGCTGCTGCTGCTATTGCTGCTGTTATTTGTGTTGTGTTTGTGTATTTAATTTTCTTTTGGCTTTTCCTTGTTCATTTCGTAAGAATGTTAGAGCGCGTCAGATTGTCGGTAGCTGCAGTACTTTTGTGAAATATTAGAACTCTTCAGTTGTTAAATGAATTTAAAATATTGTTTAACTAAATGTGATACAGAAAACTGATAAAGAAAACTATATGAATAACAATAAAATTACCGCAGATATGAAAGAAATTACTTCTTATCGTATTTTTAGTTTTTGTTATTCTGTTTTTTTTTTTATTTTGAAATTTGTTAGTTCGTTAGTCCCCATAAAACAAAACACGAGTACAACACATCAAGTTTATCATGGTTTATGATTAATATATTCTCCACACTTTTATTTTTAGTTTTAGTTTTCTAGTAAAACAAAACAAAAAAGCTTTTGGTTAAATATTTTGCAGATACGTTATATTTCGTTGGTTAATTTATGACGAAACTTATCATTTTATAAGCACATTTTATGTTCTCGGTTTTATGTTGTTGCATATACGACTGCAGTATTGCAGTGTTGTACTGCTACCAACTCTCGTAAAAGTTCAATGGTTGATAAGTAGAAATTGTAAAACATATTCATGGCAAAAGATAAAATGGTAAAGTTACTGCAGCAGGTGAAATGTAAGCAGACATGAATACCGGGACGGACAGAGAGACAGACAGACGGAACGACAGATATAAAAGACACTATCGCTGTCAGAATATCACAACGAAATATTAAAGAAGAAACCAGCCAACCAACAAATCAACTTTAAACAACAAACACACGACACCCAAAGGAATGGCTGACTGACTGACTGACTGACTGACTGACTAAACTGATAAATGAAAGCGGAAATCAAAATTGACATGTTGTATGATGGTATTTTCAGCAAAAAGCACAAAAACTGCAACAAACATTTTTACTTTGTTTTTCTTTTTTGTTTTAATTTTATTTTACTTCGTGTAAGCCCAATTGCTTACAAGGATATATGAAACATTACCTTGAAGCAACATGTTGCAAGGAGGTTGTAACATAAAGGCAAACACTAGTTGTTGTAACAGCAACTTTTCTTTGTTGTCGAAAGTCTTTCCCTAACAGAATTGAATTTGAATTGAAGGCATTATATTTAATAAAAAGGAAAAAAGTAGCCTATAATTCAGACACAGAGTAACAAAAATTTATTTAAAATTCCTAACGACGTTTCATTATTTTAAAAAGTTAAAAACGTGCTTTATAAGTTCTTAGTCTGTCTTTTTTTAATATTATTTACCATAATTATTCGTTAATTTTCTATGATACCAAAAATATTTACAATATAAAATGAATTATTTAAAAAAAAATTAAATGAAAAACCTTTTATATCTGAATTAAACTAAATGAGACTTGTAAGATGCCAAAATTATGAATTACAGTTACTGAAAAAAACATCAAGTCTTAAGCTCCAAAAATACACCCTCAAATCGACGTTAATTCGTAACTGCGTACACAAGATACGGTTCGTAGTCTAGGGTTAAGACGTCCTCTAATAGGCCTGTACAACATTCCAAAAATATTTTCAATATAAAATGAGTTAAACTAAACGAGACTTGTAAGATGCCAAAATTATGAATTACAGTTACTGAAAAAACATCAAGTCTTAAGCTCCAAAAATACGTCATCGAATGGACGTTAATTCATAACAGCGTACATAAAATATGGTTTGTAATCTAGGGTTAAGACGTCCTCTAATAGGCCTGTACAGCATTCCAAAAATATTTTCAATATAAAATGAGATAAAATGAAATGAATTAAACTAAATGAGACTTGTAAGGTGCCAAAACGATGAATTACAGTTATTGAAAAAAACAGTTACTTTTAAGCTCCAAAAAATACGCCACCAATCCACGTTAATTCATAACAGCGTACACAAAATATGGTTTGTAGTCTAGGGTTAAGCCATCCTCTAATAGGCCTATAGAGCATTAAACTGTTTTTTACTCAAAATCCAATTCAATTCCATTTATTAATTTATTTCCAATTTCTTTATTATTTTAGCATCGCTGAGGAAAAGAAGAATCTTGGCAACGACCAATACAAGGCCCAAAACTATCAGACCGCTTTGAAATTCTATTCGGATGCGATTTCATTATGCCCCGATTCGGCCACCTACTATAGCAATCGTGCCGCTTGTTACATGATGTTGGCAAACTATACGAATGCCTTAAATGATGCCCGAACAGCAGTCCGCTTGGATCCGAAATTTGAAAAGGCCTATGTGCGCATCGCCAAATGTTGTGTAGCTAAGGGTGACATTATTGGTGCCGAGCAGGCCATTAATCGTATTGAGGAATTGGATGGCCAGAGTAATGCGGTTAATACGGAAAAGCAGGCTGTACAACAGTTGCGACAATTGGAACAGACCATACAAACGAATTATGGAACCAAGGCCTATCGTAATGTTGTTTACTATTTGGACTCGGCTATAAAACTAGCGCCCGCTTCTTACAGGTAAATATGTTATATCCGAAATATGTTTCCAATATTAATAAATTATTTTTAATATCTCCTTTAGATACCGTCTCTTAAAGGCTGAATGCTTGGCTTATCTGGGACGCTGTGATGAAGCTGTTGACATCGCCATTAATGTTATGAAATCAGATAGTACCTCGGCTGATGCCATTTATGTGCGTGGCTTGTGCTTTTATTATACCGACAATTTGGAAAAGGGTATTAAACATTTCGAATTAGCATTGCAATTAGATCCGGATCATAAAAAGGCCAAAGAAATGCGCACAAAGAGTAAAACTCTCAAGGATATGAAAGAGAAGGGCAATGTTCTGTTCAAATCCGCCCGCTATCGTGAAGCTCAAGCTGTATACACCGATGCCTTAAACATTGATGAATTCAATAAGGATATAAATTCTAAACTTTTATACAATCGCGCTTTGGTGCACTCAAAAATCAACAATCTTCGCGAGGCGGTGGCCGATTGTTCTCGTGTTTTACAAATCAATGATAAATATTTGAAAGCGTTGTTGTTGCGTGCCCGCTGCTATAACGATTTAGAAAAGTTCGATGAATGTGTTAATGATTATGAAGCCGCCTTGCAAATCCAAAAGACTACAGAGATCAAAAAACTGTTACGTGATGCCAAATTCGCATTGAAAAGATCGAAACGTAAAGATTATTATAGGATTTTGGGTGTAAGTCGCAGCGCCGACGAGGATGAGATTAAAAAGGCCTACCGTAAAAAGGCTTTGGTACATCATCCCGATCGTCATGCCAATAGTTCACCAGAAGAGCGCAAAGAACAAGAATTGAAATTTAAGGAAATCGGCGAAGCCTATGCGATTCTATCGGATCACAGAAAAAAGTCACGCTACGATAATGGCCAAGATATGGAGGAACATGAACAAGGTAAATAGGTTTTTATCGACTTGTGCTAAAGCTCGATTGCAATACAACGTATTTATTCATATACTTTTGCTTTGTTGCTCACTTGAACTTGAAGTTTTTAAACCAAATATTGGGAATCATCGTTGCTGAAATTTCAATTCATTGTTATATACTTAATACAGATTGAAAGAAGAATAAAAAAAAATATAAAACTTAAAGGTCTGATTATGATGGTTACGAAACAGATAATCACTTCAATTAAAATTTCTTATTAAAAAATTTGCTTAAAACTAAAATATGAAATGTTAACTTTTCAAATTTCAATTTCACTACAAAAACATTATCAGCACGATAAAAATTGTATGAAATAGTTAAATACGAAAATGAAAAAAAAAAGTACTGATAAAAATTTTTGTTTTCTTTCAGGTGATTTTGATCCTAATCAAATGTTCCGCCAATTCTTCCAATTTGGTGGAGCTCCCTCTTCTGGCCAATCATTTACTTTTGAATTTTAAATTTGATATTAATAAAGTTGCGTTATTGCCTTTACTGTCAATAAAACGAAAATACTTTAAACACACACACACAGCCAGCAATAAAAACATCACCCGCCGCCGACGCCGTCGTCGTCGTTTATCATACTTCAACATCCCAAATATTGCCGTTTAATACAACATTAATAACCAACAACTAAGACAACAGAGAAGCGCAACAATAACGAAACTTAACAATTTTTAAAAATTTTTATTAATTTTGCATGTTCATTGAAAATAGTTAAAAAGAAGAAATACAAAAATATTTATACACATAATTTATTAAAAATAAAATTTTAAAAGATATACATATTAAAATTGAACTACTCTAGATGAAAATAATTGATTAAACACAAACTTGATAAATTCCAATAAATTAGCAAAAGCTATTAGTCAGTCATCATGTGGAAGTGAAATATTTCAATATGTAACATCCCTCTTGTAAGCAGATATTAAAATTGTTAAAAACTAATTTGAAAAACAATATTATATAAATAATAAATATCACCAATTAAATATTATTGTAGAAAAATCACAAACTATACGTTAGATTAAACATAGAATTAACATACAACCGAAACAACAAATCAACCAATTAACCAACCAAGCAACCAACCATTCTTTTCTATCGCCAACAACATGGAAAAAATTATGAATTGTGTATCAAGCAAAAATTAAATATATTTTAATTGTTGTTTCTGTGTTTATTGGTCTTTTCAATGGGAATTCGCATGAACCGAATGAATACCTTTTAGCCAATATAAATTTTTAACATATAAGACATTCAATTCACTTTTATTATCGTTGCTACTTCTACTTCGTTAAGTTGTAAGTATATCTTATATTTTAAATCATTTTCCAATCAACTATAATTAGTTTTTTAGAAATTTAAGATTTTTATTCTCTTATTTCTTGTTTCTATATACAACTGAATAGCAGAAATTTCAAATTTTTATTTTAATATATAAATAAATTTATTAACTAAAACCGCTAATGATTTTTCATTGTTCGTGGCCTCTTCATATTAGCAAAATAATATTTATTTATTTATTTTAACTTGAGGTCTTTTTTATATTGTAGTTGTATTTAGTTTTTTTTGAAATATATTCAATATGTCTCCTCAACTTGTGCAGAAAACTGTAAAAACATTATAGATCTAAAAAATATACAAAAATGCTGTTCTTAATTTTACTGAAAAAGATATTCAACGTTTTGGGGAAATATTGAAAATGTGCAACTTAATAAAAATGAAATTTCTCAAATTCTTTCATCTGCGAAAAGAGTGTGAAAAATGTTTATTATGAAAAGGGACATCCAACCCGGACTTTCGACGAATTTTGTCAGTAGATAACGGCCATCTGAAACAACTTTTATGAAAATTAGTTCTCGTGTATTCAGTTTGCTTTTGGGGAAATCACCGCAAAAGGATATACGATTCACGAACACGTGCAACCGATAGAATTTATTTTCCGATAAATCATCTGCAGCGATGAGGCCTTGTGAAATTGAGCCTGATTTATGCAATATCGCTATGGAAATTTGGACATTTCGGATGAGCTCCAGCAAGAATATAAAATGGCGATGATATATCACACATTTTATAATTTATTTAAATTTTAATATGGAAAACATTAAACGATTCATGAATACTTGCCAAACTTGTTGATCCTGTTATGTTGAAAGACGTGATGAAATAAATATTTAATATATAAAATATTATTTAAGTTTGGTAGGTCTCAGGAATAAATTCCAAGGCTAAAGATAATTTGTATGAGCATCAGCTGCCAGGAATGTTGGTTTTAATATAAAATTTAATTAATAACTTTGCGTAATAAAAACATCTTCAACTTAAAAAATATCTAGTGAAATTTTAAAATAAAATATATAATAAATGTGTAGCTCTCTTACGAGCGGACAAGGAAACCGCGATAGCAAGTGTTCATTTTTCGAAAAGGCTTTCTGAAAATAATTTCAATGATTTTATTAGAGTCACTAATAAAATTAATATAAGCAATTGGAAACATATTGTGACCGAGAACAACAACAAAAATATATACATACCTAATTGTTACTTATCATGTAGTTTTTTCATACAGAATTTTTAATCCTTAGCCTAGAAATTTGGAATGAATTTAAATTTAGCAAACAAAATTTCAAAAATATATCTAATATTTTTTTCATTGTTCCCAACAGCCAACACTCATCTTCAACAACTCTGTTGTATTCAAAATTTTCCTTCATATTCATGACTCATAAAATAGTGAAATTGAATTAGAATGCCCTACACACTGCCAGCGACAGGATGTCTGATATAAATACTTACAAAACTTCCAACATTCCAGTGATAAACCTCAAGTTTCCTAATCCTCTCACCTGCAACAGTTTTCATTTCCGCAGAAAACATATAAAAAGATATTCACGCACACCCATATGATTAGTTCTGTCTCTCTCCAACTCACACAAACACACGCATTGGAATCAAATGCAAGAATTTCTTTGCACGAAATTCAGTTCAAGCGCAGTTTACTTACGGTACGGATGTCTTCTCATAGTGTTGGTGTAAAATAATATTTAATAATAAAATTTAATACAGAAATTGCTGCTGCATGTTGTTAAAAATATAATTAATTTGTTGTTAGTTAAAGTGTGATGTGAGTTAATGAAAAAAATATGCAGAAAATCAACAGGAAATTTTTGGAAAAATTTTATAAAATTCTTAATATGAATTGTTGCGGCAGCCATCGTTTCTTCTCGTTTACATGCAAAATGTGCAAGTGTTTGTTCGTGCGTGTGTGTGTTGCTTAACAGAACTGTTAATGTGCAGAGTTGCTACTACAGAGCCGGTGGATGAGAAAATGTTAAAGAGGTAAGCTTTTTTATGTCTTCTTTGATTGTTTCTATCCGTTAGTGCAAACTTTTTAAATGGGCATTTGAAAAAACTTTTTTTGTTTGCAACAGTCAGAGTGAAGTTGTTTTAATTGAACAATAAAATTGCAGGATTTTTTTTGATTGAAATGAAATAGTAAAATATGATATTGTTGTAGTTGTTACGAGTCTTGTTTGGGTTTAAAGCATTAAACACAATAACGACAGCAGGCTACGAGCTACAACCTGTCAATAATAGAATACGAATGATTATTTTTGTTGTTGTCCCTGCTGTTTTTGTGGTTGTAACCGAATTAAACTAATTTCTATTTTGGTGAGCGACAATGAGTAGATGCAGTGTTGTCAGTTTAATATAAATAAATTCAATTATTGTAAATATTGGAAATATGCTGTTTTATTATACAAAAAGAAACAACAAATTATATTTCCAAGCTATTGAAATGATTTCTTGTCATATACCGTGGCCTTTAAATATATTTAATTGGAATAACACTATTTAAGAGTTTTAAATATAGGAAAGCGGCTACACTGTCGTCTGAAGAGAATTCTACTGCAAACAACACCACATGGTTATTGATTTGGTGGTGGCGTTCTAAAAATAATTAAGTAGCTGACTACGAAGCGACGATTGTAGCCAACGGCTTTTGTAGCCGGTGTTCGTGTAGTCTGCTGTCGTTATTGTGTTTAATGCTTAATTGTGATTTATACAATATTCGATTGAGAAAAATTAAAAATATCTCATGCAAGATTTTTTGTTGGCTATTTAATCAATTTCCAGGTTTTATTGTGTCGCTTATATTTTTATATGAAAAAGTGATTTTAAAAAAATTTCTTAAATGATTTGAAGCCATTTTTTTTAAATTATTATCTTAAATGCAATTTTAAGCACTTGCGAATTATATTATAAATTTTAAAAAAGGACCGCAACGGTTATAAGTTTTATATTGATAATTGCATTTTATTATCGCGAAAAAAAGCGTTGCCGCTGGATGTTTTTTTTTTAATCGGGAATTTATTGGTTTTACCCTGTTTTGAAAAATTCAAGTTCTCATCAGCTCTCCACGTTTTGAGGTGCTAGAAAGCTTTCCTGAATAACTATGAGAACTCAGTACTATTTCTGTATGTATGTGTGTGTGTGTGTGTGCTCCCCTGGCTAATTCTGAGAACCCGTCAGTATGTCTATATGCATGTGTGCGTGTGTATGTGTACAAGTATGTGACCCATGTCTAACTTTTAAACGGCTGAGCCGATTTTAACCAAACTGGTGGCGTTTTAAAGAGCATTAGATTTCCAGTGAATTTGAACCGATTCGAACCGGTAAACTTTAGAATATTAAAAAAAACCTTAAAACAAAGCATTTTCAAATTTTTTTTTTAATAACTCTCCAACTCCTTCGCCAATAGATACCACAAACTGATCAGCTGTTTAAATTAACAAACCACTTCGATCACCCCAAACCGGTTCAGAAGCGGTTAATGAACAAAACAATTTTTTTTGCTAATACAGAATTGAAATGTTATTCAATTAATGAAAAATGTTTTCAAAATAATTTTAATCGAGCTGATACTTTGAAGAAATTTTCAAAATTGAATACTTGGTAGGTTTTTAGCCCATTACACTGGGGCTGTTCACAGTTTGTAAATAAAACAATTTTCCATTTTATATTGTTTATCTTCACATACACATTTTTATTTTATTTTCTTTTTTATATTTTTTAGTATTATTTCTTTTTGGTAGGTACACATTTATTTTTTACTTTCCTTTTGTTTTATTTAACAAACATTATTTTTACTTTTTTTTTTCTCTATATTTTATTTACCACTTTAATTAATTCTCCTTACAAAACGAATTAAAATGTAAATGAAAACATTTAGTCAAAATATGCTGTTGCTGGTATTTTCTTAATTTTTCATATCATTTTCACTAAAAATTTATTTTACTAGCTAGAGGATTTTCTTTTATGCTTTTTTTTCAAAATATATTTTTTACTTATTTTTTGTTAAATCTTATGCGAAAATAAGCTAAATTGATATCTTATATAATAAATTAAATTACGTTTAATAAACATGTCATATAAAAACTAAATAATAATAAAAAAATAAAATTAAACATTTTAATTAAAAATTTTAATTAAAAATTTTAATTTATAGAAAAGGAAGTTTAAAAAACAGCTTAACGACTACACTTAAAAAAATAATGTATTTTATCTGATTGATGGTGTAAAAACGATCGATCGATCCTGCTCAAAAAAAAGGTACAGTGAAATAAATTTATAATTTCTTACAACTATTATTTGCTATTATTGTTTTTGTTTTTATTTAAAAAATAAAATGAACACCAGATTGATTTTTAAGGTAAACAGAAGTTAAGAAATATTCCAGATATTTTAAAAGAAGTTGTTTGTTTTTTTTTTGAACTAAAGGAGTTTAAGCACGAAATTGTGAACAAATTTATGCCGTTTGCAAATTCGAGTTGATTTTTCTCTTTTTTATAAATTTGATTTTGAAAATCTTTAAAGAGAATTTTTTTTCTTTCTTGATGTATATTTTTAATTTTAAATTTTTATTCAAATTATTGCAAAATAGTTTGTAAAAAATGTAATTTTATTACATTTAATTTATGTTAAAAAAATAATATGTAGTTTGATTAGAAAACTTTTATAAAGTCATTGAAACAATTTCAAAAAAACACAACTTTTCTTTGACTATTGTGAATGAAACGGTGTAGTTGAATCACAATAATTTTTGTTTTATGGTTTCATTTTTTTTTTTCTTTGTTTTGCAACTCGTGCAATTCTATTAATTTCTTTAATTTTTTTTCTTTTGAATTTGCGTTTTTGAAACTTAATTCCTAAAATGTTTTTGAAACATTTAAATTCTATATGTTTTTGCGTTTCTCAATTTGTTTTCAATGTTGCATATAAAAATTAAAAAACTTTTTAATTTTTTATATCTTTTTTATATTTTGTATATCTTTAACTTGTTTGTTATTAAAAATAATTCTCCTAAAATATATGCAAATATTTATATCTAAATTTAAGTTTATTATAAATTACTTAAAAAGAAACTGTGTTTTCATTTTAAAATATTTCATTTTTATCATAAAAAAAAAGCTTATAAAAAATAGTTTGTATATTTGTAAAAATTTAAAAAAAAATAATAAAATAAAACAAAAAACACAAGACGACTGTTCTACTTATGACTTGAATTGTTAAAAAATAATGACTATAAAATTATTTTTGTTGGTTGTATTTCAGTTTAGTTTTGCTTAATTAATTGACTAATTAACTCAATCACTCAATATGTTGAGTTAAACGATCCCGTTATTTAAGTATAACAATTAATTGAATCAATTGATTTTATTACATGTTTAATTAATAATATTAATTGCCTAAATTTTTTAAAGCATTTGAAATCCTTTTGAAATCAGTTTAAAGTTTCAAAATAATTAATTGTTTAATTTGTTAATCAATTAATTGTTCTTTGTAATTTTTAAATTAATTTTGAAAAGTTAAATATTTTTTTAATTAATTAATTCAATAAATTATTTAATAAAATTAATGAAATCGATTTTAAGAAAAAGCTCATAGTAATTGACTGTTTAATTTATTAAATCAATTATTTAGTTGTTAAAGTTTTTTAGAATAATTTAAAAACATTTTGTAATTAATAATTAATAAGTTTTAAATCGATCGAAAGTACTTTAAAATCAGTTAATAAATCAAATTGAATAATAGTTACTTATTTATTTAATTAACTCAATTAAAAATGTGTAAAAGTTTTTGAAATCGATTTAAATTCAATTTGAAAAAACTATAATTAATAATTAGATAATTTATAAATTCAATCAACGCTTTGGAATCGTTTGAAAGAGAATTTTAAAAACTTTGTTAATAAATAATTATTTCATTTATTGGTTCCATTAATTATTTCATCAAGTTCTTTAAGTTGTTTAGGAATCAATTAAAAAAAAACCATTCACAATATTTAATTTTTTAATTTATTAATTAAATTAATTGTTTTTAAAGCTTTTGAAATGGATTTGAAATCAATTTAAAAATTTAATTAATTAGTTGATGAAGCTTTTGTAATCGATTTAAAATCAACTAAAAAATTATATCTCATTATAAATAGTTGGTTTATTAATTCAATTATTAATTAAATTAATTATGTGTTAAGAAATTAGAAATCGTCCTCAAATCGCTATTTCACAATATTTCAATTATTAATTCAATTAATTATTTGTTAAAGCTTTTGGAATCGTTTGCAAATAATTTATAAGAAAATTTTGATAGTGAATAATTAATTAATTACTTTAACAAGTCCTTGAAATCATTACGAAAACGCTTAGAGAAAATTCCCTAACAATTAATGCTCCAATTTATTAATTCAATTAATTATTTAATTATTTAAATCTTGAAATCGATTTAGAAATATTTCACAATGAATAATTATTTGAATTATTAATTCAATTCATTAGTTGTTTAAGCTTTTGGAATCGTTTTGAAATAATTTGTAAGAAAATTAATTTTAATATTAAAACTCTTGAAATCGATTTAAAAATAAATATTTATTTGAATTATTAATTCAATTAATTATTCAAATTATTAATGCACTTAATTATTTGAATTATTATTTCAATTAATTATTTGAATTATTATTTCAATTAATTATTTGTTAAAGCTTTTGGAATCGTTTTGAATTATTATTTCAATTAATTATTGATTCGAAAATCGTTTTGAAATAATTTGTAAGAAAATTTTGATAGTGAATAATTAACGGTTCAATTTATTAATTTAATTAATTATTTATTAAAACTCTTGAAATCGATTTAAAAATAAATATTTATTTGAATTATTAATTCAATTAATTATTCAAATTATTAATGCAATTAATTATTTGAATTATTAATTCAATTAATTATTTGAATTATTATTTAAATTAATTATTTGTTAAAGCTTTTGGAATCGTTTTGAAATTAATAAAAAAAAATTTTTTGATGATAGTTAATTATTTATTAATTTATTGCTTTAATTAATTAATTGATCAAGTTCTTGAATTCGTTTTAAAATCAATTAAAGAAAGTTTCATTATAATTAATGTTTTAATTTATTGATGCAATTAATTATATATTAAAGATTTTGAAATCGACTTTAAATCGATTTAGAAATATTTCGCAACAAGTAATTATTGAAATTATTAATGCAATTAATTATTTAAACAAATTATTGGAATCGTTTTGTAATTAATTAAAAAAATTTTTGATGATAAGTAATTATTCAATTTATTGGTTTAATTAATTATTTGATCACGTTCTTGAAATCTTTTTAAATTCAATTAAAGAAAATTCGATTATAATTAATGGTTTAATTTATTGATTCAATTAATTGTTTATTAAAGCTTTTGAAATCGTCTTTAATTTTTTAAATTATTAATTCAATCAATTAATTGATAGAGTTGTGTGTTAAAGAAAATAGTCTGGTCCAAAGACCATTTCAACAAAAGAGGTTTTTAATTATTCAATTTAATTAGTTAGTAATTAATTCAATTATTTAGTTAACTGATTTATGATTTACTTGAATTTTTGATTTTCTCATTCCATTCATTATTTAATTAATTTTATTAATTGCATAATGAATTTGTTTCATGGTTTATTCAATTAAATTAATTTTTTTAACTATAAAACTTTTTTAATTAATTTTTGTTTCAATGAAAATTCATATGAAAATTAATTTAATTTTAATAATATTTAATAGTTTTAAAATTAGCGAGGTACTTTATTTAAGAACGAAAGGAGTTTGTTATTTTAAAAAATATTGGAGTTGATTTTTACAGTTTGTTTTTTTTTTCTAAAAATTATTTGTTTTGTGGAAAAAAATTATTTTTCTTTAAAATGGAATCGCTTTAAAAAAAAATAAATAAACTTTCTTTGGTTTTAGTTGCTGCTATTTTTTAGTTGGTTTTTATTTGACTTTCTGGTTAAACAGTTATTGAAGGAGTTCGATCTATTTTAGAAAAATAATTTTTTTTTACGAAACAAAAATTTTAGAAATTTGGAATTTTCGTTGTGTTCCACCAAAACAGATATTTAAATTATAAATTTTAAATACGTCAATTAATAAAACTTGAAAATGATTGAAGCCACAAAAGTTACCTGGAAGCGTTTGAAAATAATAAATTTGGAAGCAGGAAAAAAATTCATAAAAATTGGATTTTTAATTGAAAAGAAATAGGAGCGAATTTAAGGACACAGACTTGCTAACAAACGAGTTTATTTTAAAGGAAACTTTCCCTCTTCTCAGCGCTTATTATGGGAATACTTCCCCTTTCGCTTCTACGAGAAGAAATATTTTTTAAAGAAATTTGATTTGATTTAAATAGAATGTGTTCTTTTAGTTCTCTGAATCATTTGATTGCTTCTTCTTCTTCAGAGTCCTTCTGCCTACCGAGCGAACTTCGAAGTTCCTCTGCTCATTGGGGTGGCCTTAGCCCCAGCCAACGCAAGGCTGACTTTGGCTTTGCAAGCCAAAGAAATTAACCCTGGAATCTATTGATTTATTTAGCTTTCTTCGCTGTGATTTCATTAAACAATCGCGGCCTAAATTACTCGCTTTTGATTTATTGTGAATTGTCAAATAAAAACGAAAAACTCCCATTTCTTTTAGTTTAGCAAAATATATATTCTTCTGCTCCAACAAAATGTTATTGAAATATTGAACCGGTTCTTGTGATTTCCATAAATCTAATTAATAAACCTGGACCTTAAAAATTTGGTGGTTAGGAATTGTCACTTGGGCTGTATTCGAGCAGAGCGTTCCAATTCATTGAACTGGCCGTAGTAAAGTACCTCGCTTATGAGCTTTTCAGCGATTATACGCTGCGTTCGGTCCATGGAACGCAGTTTGACGCTGACATTAGAACCTATAAAATCGCAGTCATCCTTATTCAGACTTTCAGCATAAATGGCAGCAGCAGCGGCGGCCGCTGCAGCCGATGAGCTGGCATCTTGAGAGCCGGCTATGCCATTGGGATTGCCATTCAAACTGCCCGATTTGATGTGTCCGCTAATGGACGTATTGTCCTCGGACATGCTTTCGTTGGAGAGTAGGGAATTCATAAGCATTTGGCCGGCCTGGCTGCTTGCAGCGCTGGCCGGATTTAGTTTGCGCATGTTGAGAGGAGAAAACTTTTCGTCTATGGATTCTGTGGAACGTCTAAGATTGGGTGGCAGGACGAAGCGACTGAAGTCAAGACCTTTGGCGGCTGCAGCGGCCGCCGCACTAACGCGCAAATCTTGAGCAAAATCATCGGATGAATCGTTGCCGTGGCGATTTTCATCCGTTGAGCTGTAGGAACGATGTGAATCAGGCGGTGCCGGCGGATGGGGGGCATGAAAGTAATTCTCTAACAATTCCTGTTTTATGTCGAGATCGTCGTGACCTCGCGACCCACTAGGGACAGCGCCACCGGGTATTAAATGTCTTTGTTTATGAGCTTCAAAAGTATTTGTATTTGGTATAGGACTAGAACCGGCTTCAGTACCAGAGGTGCCGTCACTGCGTCTGCTTGCCCCAACGCCGCTTGCACCACCACGACTATTATTGCTCATGCCCGTGCTACCCACCTCTCCAACGCAGGTGCCATTTTCACTGCCCGGTGCTCCCGGTGTGCCATTTCGACCCGTACTCAGGCGTCCGTCATTCGACGCAGCCGAAGTATCGTGTAAATTGGACGGCGTTGTACGTTCACACTTGGAATCGTTTTCCTTTCCCTCATCATTTTCTATGTCCGTAGTGTCCATGGGCTTTTGCGGACTCCCCGTAAAATCGCTGTTACTGCTGCCACCAAATATGCTGTGGGATCCACCACCACTGCCGCCGCCTCCTCCGCTGGTATTCAAATCACTTGGAGGCGCTGCAGAGAATGGCATTGGCAAGGGCACGCGTAGTTGATGATTACGTTCGCTCATGGGAGGCGGGGAGAATTGACTTACAGGATTCCACGTTTCCAGAGGCTGTGAATTCGCCAGCAACATGGGCAAATTAAGTCCCATCTGTAAGACAAGAAACGGAAATTCAATCAGTTTTATTTTTTAAAAAAAGAGGTCATTAAAAATATTTTCAATTCACTGAGGAAGAGGGGAAAACTGTAGCAGATGCGAGGGGTGTCAAGGAAACTGATTATTAAAGAAAAATTTTTTTAAATTCGGGAATCAAAATTCGTATGTATTTAGAAAACTGAAACGCCGCATAAAATTCGCCCAACAACTCTCGTATTCTGTTCTCTCCGATTATTAATATAAATGGGTAAAATTTTCAGAAAGCTAAATAGATTCAGTTAGTGGAACACCCATTTACACACGTTGAGGACAGGATATGGCGGTTTTCTTTGATTTTAAAAAAGTTTAAATATAAGCAGAGCAAAAACAGATGCAGAATTTTTTAAATTCGCGATGAGTGCAACGTGACGGTCGTGCAACTGAAGCGACAATTCTTCCCTTTTTCGATTGACTGGCCAATTTTAATGTTGCACCTTTTTAAAATGTCCTATTATTCCAATATTTCTTATGAAGTAGTCCTTTTGCTTCAGAAACGCTGCTCCTTTATTTAAGCATTAAACACAATAACGACAGCAGGCTACACGAACACCGACTACAAAAGTCGTTGGCTACAATCGTCGCCTCGTTGTCAGCTACTTAATTATTTTTACAACGACACCACCAAATCAATAACCATGTGGTGTTGTTTGCAGTAGAATTCTCTTCATACGCCAGTGTAGCCGCTTTCATGTATGTAATACTCTTAAATAGAGTTATTCCAATAAAATATATTTAACGTCCACAGTATATGACAAGAAATCATTTCATTAGTTGGAAAATAAAGTTTGTTGTTTCTTTTTGTATAATAAACGGTATATTTTTAAGTTTACAATAATTGAATTTATTTATATTACACTGGCAACATTGCATTTACTCGTTGCCGCTCACCAAAATAGAAACAAGTTTAATTTCACTACAACCACAAAAACAGCAGGGACAACAACCAGTAGCCGTGTTGTCTGTAGTAATAAAAATAATCATTCTATTTTTGACAAGTTGTAGTCCGTAGCCTGCTGTCGTTATTGTGTTTAATGCCTTACTCGTGCTTTTTCAATTACAGTAAAACTCGTTTATAAGGAACTCGTTTATAACGAATTTTTATCTTTGACGAATTACTTTTTACGATCACTGAAAAAATAATTTTTCATATATTTTTACGCTTTAAGAGAGATCTCCTCATACTCATCAGGCCTCTTCCGAAAATCACATTTATGGAAGTGATTTGAAACTACTTGAAATGTGTTCTGTGTACCCGATTTGGTGATTTCAAAACGTTCCAGTTCAGGTACATCTTTTCTAATCACTTTATTATTTTCTCGACTTCAAACTGCTGCGCACCTTCTCTGCTAAAAAAAATACTTCCTTTTGTGCTTCTTGTTGTGATTTTGGGCTGGTTTTCCGGCGTTAAAAATAACAGGATATTGCAGGAATTAATTCTTTTAAAAAAATTATTTTAAGAACAAACAAAACAATAAAAAGTATATGGGAAACAGCTGGTGTTTTCGACAATTGAAAATCACACCGCGAAATTCTAAAAGAATGTGATTTACAGAACACCAAAATATCACACGAGTGCTTGTGATTTTAAATCACTTAATTTTCAAAACAGGCCTGTTGTATATGTCCATTTTCGCTGCACACGACACCATTTCAAATCAGCTGACAACTGAAAACATCACTGAGCAAATACGCAAGACGTCAAATAAACTCCAGTTCCAGATGATTTTTTGCAGGGTTGTATTTCAACCTTTAAAATGCATTCATGCTGTCAAAAGTTGTTGACATTTTTTCACGAACTTGTTGTACATTTTGTTTATTGTTTACCGATGTTGGTGTACTAGAATGCTGCTCTTTGTTGTTGTAAAAATGCGTTGCCACAAACACGCTTCTCTGCAAGTTGTTTTTGACAAAATGGAAACATATTTTTTTTTTGTACTGTTGTCATATTGAGGTGACCTGAAAGCTGGGACTTGGATTTGCTATTATTATTTTTTGTTGTCTTGATGTCGTGGCGTACACTTTGATGAAATGGTGACGGGCTTTAGGTTGCATATACCCAACAAACATTATTGTGCATAACCAGCGGTCATAAATTCGGTCTGATAGATCACAAAAGATCAGTTAGTTCTTGTTATGACTTTGATGTTTGCTTGCAAGCTTCACATTTATTAACGTGGAAGTTTGAAATAAATATCTTTAGTTATTCTAAGAAATGTTGGATAAAGGTTCCCTGATGATCTGCATTGGAACTAACTAAGACCCCTCAATTGATCACTTCGAATTTTTAATATAACTTTTGGGAACAAAGAATCAGCACGAAAATATAAATTAAAGATGCTTGATTTTATATCCTACAGCCATCCAGAATATGTAACGAAAATTATATGAGAGGTTGTGAAACAAAAACAGTGTTCCTTGTGTAAAGATATACTATAAAAACTTGGGCGATATAATTCCGAGATTTGAGAACAACATAGGGCTGAATAATATTGTAGTGGAAAGTCTATATAATTTTGCTAAAAGTCTTAAAGCAAGAGATTAATTGACTTTACCGCCAACAGTTGAAAATATGTTTGCTGGGTTACATACTTATGCCCGTAGTTACATCCGTATTCGTAAAAGAAAGTTCGCTTGTCACATTTTCAAATTCATTTTATATAAACAAAACGAAAAACAGAGGCAGCAAATAAAGCAAAATATTGCAAAATAAAATAACAAATAAATTAACTGAAGGTGAACAATGAAATAGAAATAAAACAATAACACAAACAATATTTACATTTTCCTTGGATAAATTCATGTTTCCTTGTCCAGCGGTTTGCAACAATTTTTGTTGTTTTTTTTTGTTGTTTTTGTTTTATGAAATTATAATTTTTTTTTTAATTTTTTTACCTCAATCAATATTACAATTGAATTATTATTGATAACATTAACGTGGTGTGGAATTGGTTAAAACATGTCGTACATGTTTGTTGCTGCTTATTAATTTGCTCGATATTGCGTTTTAATTTAAAACGTATGAAATTATTCGATTTTAATTTTATTATAATTTTTTATTTAATTTTTTTTGTAGGTATATTTTTCAATTCAGTTTTGGCTTTAATATTTTGCTTATTATCACATTTCTTTTTCTTGGAATTAACGTTGCTGATTTGCTAATTTAAAACGTGTTATAATGTATCGATAAACGATCGCTTTTGATTTAAAAATTCGTATGAAAAAAAAAGATAAAGATTTAACCTATAAAAAAAATATTATAGTACATGCAGACATATCGTTAGCAGATACTCAAAAGGCCGTAAGTAGAGTGATATTCAGTATAGAATTTTTGATTAATTAAAAGGTAAATTAACAAAAAATCAACGGTGATCAGTAAAACTATTTGGAATCTTTTTTTTTTTTTGCAGTTACAGCCTTTTGGGTTTCAACTGACGTAATATTTCGTTCTTTATTTTTTACGAAGCTTGCTTGAAAAGCTTTAGACTAAACAATTATCAAAATTTTCTTTGGAATTTCTTGTTCAATTTGTTTTCTTTGGCATCCCAATATTTCAAATCAATATTTTTAAGAAATCAAAATATTCTTAACCTGAAGTATTTGACTACAAGGGCAATACTTATGATAAGATTCAATATTTAATTATATTTACATCAATTGGTGGTAGCATAGATTTAACAAAAATAAATGCAACGATACGATTTCAGTTAACAGCAACTTATTTTGTTTACGTTACGAATTCTGCCAGCTGATCCTCGCCAATACTATACGTTTTAAGTAATCAGGGGGCACATTACCGCATTCGATATTAATCGAAATTTCAGTGCAATTTAAATAGACATTTCGATCGATATCGAATGCCATAATATGCCCCCTGATTAGTAAAAACGTATCATATTGGTTAGGATCAGCTGGCAGAATCCGTAACGTAAACAAAATGCGTTGCTTTCAACTAAAATCATTTGGATGCATTTAAAACGTACTCGCAAATTATTGAATTTTTTTATCGCAAAATTATGTTCAGCGACGAAGCTCATTTCTGACTGAAGGGATACAAGAACCAGCTAAATTGCCCTCTTTGGAGTGAAGATCAGTCAGCAGAATTGCAAGAGACTACCGATAAATCGCGAGAAAATGCACTATTTAGTGTAAATTATGGGCCAGTGGAAAGCACATTGTCGAAAACGATGACAGCAGGAACGTTACTCTGAATGGTGAGCGCCCAAAATTAAAGAAATGGACTTGGTTGACATGTGGTTTTAAAAAGACACGAGCCACATGTGAGGCGAAACAATGTCCTTACGCAGAGGCGAGTTCAGTGGACGCTTTTTTACCTTTGAGACCGGTCAATTGGCCGCCTAAGTCCAGCAATTTAGCGTCATTAGCTTACGGCTAACGCAGTTCTGTTTAAGTCATGTGCCATGATTTTTATGCCCATTTAAATTAGTGATCTGTCCCAGTCAGTTTCCAAAAACGTAGCAACAGGAACTGTGCCGCTCTACTATTTTCATTCACTAACTTTTTTTCACTTTAAAATCGCAAAACTTTTCCAACAAATTGTTATTTTTCTTTTAACTGTCACGACAATTTTGATTAGAACAGGGAGGCATGATCATTTAACATCAATTATCGATTTGATAAACACATTTTCAAATATTTTTAATAGTTTTGACTGCTTACAAAGTCGTTAATGTTACACACACACACACGTCTATAAATACACTCATATACACACACACTTTTGCAAATGTATTTATTCAATATTAATTTCTATTTAAAATCCAAATATCAGCTCAACTACTTAATTGAGCAACGCAGCATTTACATATTTTTAATAATTTAATACGAAGTAAATCATCTCGCCATCACAAAAAAAAAATTTTTTAATTTAAGGCGCGAAATTCGCACCTAACGAAAGCCGCCGTCGATTCAGACTAAAATGTGTGCGAATCAATTATACAAGAAAAAAAACCGCATGTGTAACCGCACACACACACACACGGTGACGTTTCAGCGAATAAAATTATGAAGAAGAATCAACAGAAAAGTTAAAAAAAAAACTAACGTGAGTGGTGAACACACGAAAACCAACAACCGATAAGCGCGACAATTTACAATAAAATGAGCAGAATTCAATTCGTTTTGTTTTCATTACAAAAGTAAAAGAAAAAACAAAAAAAAAACAAAAAAAAAGAAAACAAATCAGCAACAGCTAAAATGCGAAAAAGGCATAAACAACAATGCGAATGGGCAGGCTGGCGCAAACAAAACACAAATTATTGAGAGAGAAGCAATAATATAAATTAAAACGACAACAACAACAACAACAAGTTGAAAAAGAAAGAAAGACATCAGCAGCAACTCACAAAATCATCGAATGCAAAACACACAATAACAACGAAATCTCGTTCGTTCGTTAGTTCGTCATCAAGCTCGCCGCCCGTCATCTAGTGAAACAATCCATAAAACTTGCCCGATAGAAAGTCGCTCCAAGAAAACGTAGTAAGTAAATATACGATCTGCTCATAAACACACATTCACACAATTCGAAACGTAATGACAGTACGAGTCAGTGTTGCCAACAGCTGGTATAAAATGAATGGCTCAATTTTATAAAACGCAAATATTTTCTTTTTACGATCGTTTAATAAAATGGATGCTCTGCTGTAGCCATTATCTTGCTCCCGAGAGGATCATTCGCAATGTGGTCGATGAATACGAGTGCATCGGCTCAGTAAACGATCCACACCAACAATCTGTCCCTAGACGAAACGCAAGACCTGCCGACAACATCGCCGCTATCCGTAAGAGTTTGGGGAAGTCCTACTGATCAAACTGCTAAGTCCCGGTCCACACTATGAATCTTTTGTTGCAGCAATTCTTATTCTGTTTGAGGGTGGTGAAATAGAAATCCCTTTTCGTTCCTTCTCACTAAAAAAACACAAGAATTGCTGCAACCAAAATTGCAAGTGTAGACCGGGACTAAATAAAACAGCTCAACAGTTACGCCCACAAAAATATTGTTATTCCACCAACTCTAGTCTGTTTTATAAAGTTGCCGCTTAATTACAACGACTGCGGCAACACTGACTGGCAGTCATATCGTAAGAGAGCATTTACGTAGTATTTTTAATAAACCGCAAATTTTATGTGTGTTTGTGTGTTTTACGATTTAAACAATAATAAAAAAAGAAATCGAATTAAAAAAAGTGTATTAATCATTTTATTTTTGTGTGGTTCGCGCTGCTGCTACGCTTGTCTGGCTTTAAACGTTTGTGTTTGTTTTGAAAATTGTAAACAACTTAAAATGCGGAATAACGTATTATAAAATCGTGCTACTATAAAACAAAAACAAAAACAAAAACAAAAACAAAAACAAATTCAATGAAATTTTATAAATGAACGAGAGCTCTGAGGTGATTGATGGCGTTGCCATGATGAGAGGAATTAATAACTTTTTTTAAGTTTATATGAAGTTCTAGTGGAATTTTTAACGATTTAATCGTTTTAATTAGCTGCATACCAAAGAAAGTAAATGGTAAATAAGTAGGTACATATATTCCGAAGTTATTAATAAAGAAGTTAAAGAAGCTGTTGGAACTAAATAAGTTTGAAAGTTGAGGGTTTCACTTTGAAGTTTGTAAATACGTACTTAATTAAGTATTCATGTGCGTATCGGAAAGCGTGCCGTAAATAAGGTGTTTCATAAAACTTTTATGGCCTCACAGAGACCTGCAAAAGACTTTGCATAATTCAAAAACTTGTGTGAACAAGTCTGTTACGAAATAAAAAATGTTTGACAAAAATTTTTAAATATTTTTACGTCATGTGGTACTGAATCTGTTTAATGAATTCCCCACAGTTGCAATGAATTAACATTTTGACGCGCCCTACTGCGGGCACTTTGCGGAAAAGAAGTAAAATTTTCAATATACGATTTATAACAGTTTCCCCCTTCTTTCCATTAATCATGAGTTTCATTGATCTGAAAAAAAGTCAGGTTATAGCAAAAATATGCATGAGGGGTGCAATGCGAATAGCAAATTTTGGATTAAGTAATAATTGTATAATAATAATTTCTACTTCGAGAAATTCTACACGAGAAGTCTGCATTTTCTGTTGCACTGTGTAGTTTTTAGCAGGGGTTTTATCAAGCCCTTGTGAGCTATTTTCGCAATACTGCCCGCATAATTATTTCACTCAAAAGCCAAGTCCTTACTACGCACACTACTGAACGAATTGCGCAACATTAAGTTATATCGGGTGTTTTTTATGGAGTGATACAAGTTTAAATCATAATAAAATATAGTAATATATTTTTGATATTAATGAAACGGTCTTTATTGGATAGAAAATTTTATGACATTAATGCTTAAATATGAATGCGGTCATGTGGCCGCCACGGCTGGCGCGTACAAGGCGCAATCTGGAACACCAATTTTCACAAACAGTAACATTCTGACCAACATCGTTTTTGAAGCATATGGGCCAATGACTCCGCCAGCCCATAAAGCGCACCAAACAGTAATTTCCTGTGGATTCTCCATTAAACAAAAAATGGGCTTCATCGGAAAATAAAATTTTTAATGGACGAAGCGCACTATAAGTTTGACGAACAGAACCATTATTTTGATTAAAATTTTCCACAATTTGCACGCGTTGCTCTGCTGTAAGTCGATCCATAATAAAATGTCAAAGCAATTTAAACAAAAAGTAGCCATCAGCTGTTAAATGGGTGGTCAAATAAAGCAGTGATGCCAACTCAAAGTTGTATCACTCTATAAAAAACACCCTATACAAAAATGCAAATGCACGTATTTACATACACACACACACACACATGCATACTTATACGCAAATGTATGCACTCTCAAACAAACACATCCATACACACAAATACACATACTACATACGTTTAAATTGCTCTTAACCATCATCGTCTAATCAACTTCGAACACTCGGCATAAAATCGCTCCCAACTTATAAATTAAGAAAGTTGAAGGACCAACAACAACAAAACAAACAGAAAAACAAACGAAACCAAAGAATGATTAAAGTAATTGGTGATGGTCAATCAGTGCAGAAGAAAAAAAACAAGAACAAAAGATTTTAAAACGCGGGGAGAAACTTCTGAAATCGTAACTGTACTCACAAAATACACAAACAAATAATAAAAATAACAACAAAATAAAATTGTGGCCAAAAAGAAGAAACAGTTTGTTTTTATCGCACATATTTAATTTTTGCATCCACAAATACCTACTCTTTTTGTGTGTAATTTCTTTCTTTTCCATTCTGTTGCTCGTCGAAAAACAATGCGCAAATAAAGCAGCAGCAGAAAAAATATGTCAACAAAAAAGAAGAGAGAAAAAAAAATTGTATTAATAAAAATACCAACGACCACGACAATAAGAGCCAACAACCAACAGTAACAATAAGAAGAAGAACAATAACACTAAAAGCAACAACCTTAACAAAAACAAAATAACACAGACGTTGACAACCTGAAGAAGAAATAACAATAACAATTTGTTGAGTAGCAGCAGCAGCAGCAACAATAATGAAAAAAAACACAGGCAACATCGTCCATTCAAGGCAGAGTAGTACAGTGTGATCGAAATATTTACAAACTTGAAGACGCATTCGCTGGATGCATCCTTGTTTAGAGCGATATACGGGGTTTTCAATATCGGCTTCAGTCATACGATCCGTGAGAAATAAATAAGAAAGATAATGCGACCAAAAATTGCTGGTGTGTTTCATTGATTTTTTGGAAGATTTGCTGGATTTGTTATTTCATGCTTCACGTATTTCATGCTTTCTCGTGATCAGAGTTGCACTTTTTATGTTACATTTTTTCGCGAAACACGGCATTTAGGTGGAGACTTTTTTCCCCTGTCGGGATGGTCCTGTGTGTTGGGTTTTATTTATTATTTTACTGCGCCATAGAATTATTTGCAATACGAGGAAGGACCACTTTCAGGATGACTATCAGTAGAGGTCAGTCAGTGGCAAGTGATGTGCCTTCGTCATATAAAGAAATCCTGCGCTAATGCAAACCACTCGAACTCGATCTGTATATTTGACTCAGTGCGGGTCGATCCCTCTACCTCCGGCTTCCTGGTGAACGTGTTAAGTACTTCACCTGACTAAATACTGAAGCCAAAACGAAAACCTTTCAGAAATCAGTTAAAATTCATATTCATTAAATTACCATCCACACATTTTCGCCACTACTGTAGGTATAAACGCACAGTTCGAAAGGAGTTTATGGCAAAATAATAAGAGCCACGGATGGGTAAAAATAAATACGAGGGGAACAAACTAAATAACTGCGAAAATACGAAACGGGAAAAATAAATAAAACAACATTAAAATATAAATAAAAACTTAGCAAAAACAACAACACACACAAGCAAATACACAGAGACGAAAAATGTAAACTTTTATTTAACAAAAAAAAAAAAAAAAAACTACAGCTTCAACCAAATACACACGGCACAAACACACACACACAACTTTATTATTACTCTGGTTTGTTTGTTCCCATATTTTCTTGTTGTGGCGGAGTAGCTGTAGTTTTTGCTGTTGTTGTAGTTGTTGCAATTGTCATTTAACTGTTTGCACTTTGTTGCAGAAGAAGTAAGCGAGTATAGATCGAGTATCATGGTGGCGAAAACATGAACAGGGCGTTATGGAGAATAAAAGCTAAATCTTTTTGAAGTTGGCGCCATCAGAAGAAGTGAAAACCGAAGTGTGAATTTTGGATTGTGAGATATTCGTACGTTATGGGCATGCTAGCGAAGTAGAGATCTACATCTTAAAAGACCATCGCATTATTCGAGAATATGGAGGAAGTGCTGCAGATCACGTACATCTCCGTGTTTAATTCAATTCTCTTTCTGTAGATAACGTTTAACGAAATATAAAATGCCGTTCTTTTCGAACAAAGTTCGTACAAAATTTAAACCGCGTGACTTGAGGCACAAACCACTGTTGGTACGTGATGTTAAGCTTATCACTTGCGAAGGAATCAATATCTTCCCCTGTTGTACAGACCTGCATGAATGGATTCATTCTTTAAATTACAGTGACTGCAGATTGTGTCTAAGATTTACGTCAGTACCTACCAATATGGCCTACCTGGCGGTGGTCTTAACACCGGGTGAAATTAATGTTCACCACCACCCCTGCTGTCACCCTCAGGGGTTAGCTGAGTGTCCCTTGAGGACACACAGGTTGCAATCTTAGTCATTTAGTATCGCCATACATACCAACTGCATACACCTTGCTAAGGTGTTCGGGCCCATCTTAAACCCATGATACTTCCGAGGAAAGCATGCCGTCAGCACCAGGAGGAATCAAAGGTCAAAATCATAAGACTTATCCCTCTTGACACTGTCAGCACCAACAACACACCAACACTTCCGTAACGTCTGCTGATTCGCAGCAGCCCATAGAGGCCACCATCAGCTGGGTCGAAGTTCCAGCATAGTATGAATATGCCAGAACATCAACCCTTGTTTGACACCTCTCCCAGCGACTTTTGGTATCAAACCACAACCACCACGTGGTCTCACTGTAGAGACCTGAACCAACATCTGGCCACAGAATCAATAAGACATACGGGAAGAACGAGGTCCGCCCCACGCCAGCAATTAGATGAACATGCGTTAAACAGAGCTTCGCCAGTGAAGCAGATGTGTCACAAACGCCCAGCTAAAAGTTAACGTGTATGGCAACATCGTCGCTTCATCCCCAAGCAAACATTATCTGTGGGGCTCAACCAGATCCCAGTGTAAGGAAACTGGTTTAGCTTCGCAGGTCAAACCAATATAGGTTTGCAACCTACTATTGATTTTTGATCCATTGTATGGCGGTACCCAGTTATCCTTCCGCCTGTATTTCTTATCTTTTCCCCAGAAAGCACTGCAACAAGGCGTTACGACTAACCAAGTTGCCCATTGTGCCCCCCGGTGGGAATTACAGTGAGTAAACGTGATAATATTGTCCATCAAAATATCGTTTTATTATTTACTTCCCTACAAACGATATTCAAGTTTCACTGTCTATTAGCCAAAGCTAAACTTGAATAGATTAAAAAAAATTAATCTAATTGAGCCTTTAATTATGGAAAAAGATAAAGATAATATTGAAGATAAATACAATATTTAAACAAACGGGGCAAATGACTCCTCTCTTCTGCTAAACATTTCAAAAAGTTCTCATTGCAAATTCTCCACACATTACAAACACATGTATATGCTGCGTGTGTGTGTGTGTGTATTTAAGTTTGTAAGTAAAAATCTTCAAGTATAAGAAGAGCATGTGTATGTGCAGTTGTCGATGTTTGTTGTTATTTTGTTAACACAAATATCAACGCAGTGAAGGCTGACAACGCTAAGCTCGCTTAAGTGCTGGGTAACATAATAACAATAACAACAACAACAACAAAAAGAAGGCAAAACAAAATCCCCATACCCACTTGATGCCAATTCATACATAGAAAATTAAACATACACAAACTCTTGCTCGCCAAGGAGAGGGAGAGACGTTGGTGATGAGCTGATGGGATGGGATGAGGAACAGTTTTTAGAGTAAACAAAAACGTGCACACACAAACAGCACTCCCGTTGAAGCTCGCACAGAAAGTGCAAATTGGAAATGGTGAAGGCAAAACAAAAAAAGAAACAACAAAAATAAAAACGAAGAACAGAATAAATAATAAACAACAAAAACAACTAAAAATGTAAACAAACTGATTATCAACGCAGCCAATGAATAAATAATTTAAACAACAAAAACAACAACTTCCACGACGGCAGTCACGGAAAACAACACAACTAAAGAAGAATGTACATGGCTAAAATTAGGAGGCGCAGATTTTTGGAAGCAAAAAATCATCTTTCTTGTTGAAGGCTACTTTGCAGGTACTGTCCTAAATATATATATTTTTTTCTGTACTACAAAATTACAAACTCCCCGCTAAATATTTATAACAATCGATATTATCACAGCAACATTAAAAGCTTTTCTTTTTGGCCCAAAGCAATTGGCACCACCCTAATGTTTATTAGTGAAGATGCATCAAATAGTTTAGCAAAAATATCTTTACAAATTCCTTTAAGAACATAATTTTAAGTGGAAGTAAATTACAGGTTTAATAATATTTAATAATATTTATAAGATTTAGCATTCTTGCCCAAATATTCCTGTACTGGTCGGTGTCATAACGACACCGCAACAAACAAATTTCAAACTCCGATATCTCATTTATTTTCGAAAATGCCCGAATATTATTTCCAATCAGAGTTTTAAAGGCTGTTTTTTATAGAGTGATACAAGTTTAAATTATAATAAAACATAGTAAAATATGTTTGATATCAATGAAACGGTGTTTATTGGATAGAAAATTTTATGACATTAATGTTTAAGTATGATTTCGGACATGTGGCCGCCACGGCTGGCGCGTACAAGGCGCAATCTGGGACACCGATTTTCACAAACAGTAACATTCTGACCTTCATCGTTTTTGGAGACATATGGGCCAATGACTCCGCCAGCCCATAAAGTGCGCCAAGCAGTAATTTTCTGAAGATTTTTCTCACTCCAAATGCGACAGTTGTTCTGTTTATTTACGTACCCATTCAACCAAAAATGGGCTTCATCGGAAAATAAAATTTTGAATATACGAAGTGCACGATAAGTTGGACGAACAGAACCATTATTTTGATTAAAAGTTTCCACAATTTGCACGCGTTGCTCTGGTGTCAGTCGATCCATAATGAAATGTCAAAGCAAACTAAACAAAAAGCAACTATCAACTATTAAATGAGTGGTCAAATAAAGCAGTGATGCCAACTCAAAGTTGTATCACTCTATAAAAAACACCCTATGTAATTTCTTTTCTGGCAAACATGCAAAATTTTCTTTTCTAAAAAGTGGCAGTTTGGAGGAGTTTTAAAATAGAAATTACTTTTGGTAATAGATGTTGGATTAATTTCTAAAAAATTGATAATTTGCTATATCGATATGTTGCCGTTTTCTGTTAAAAAGTGTAAGAAATGTTGCACTTTTTTCTAGAAATGAAATCAGCATTAAAGAAAATTTACTGAATGGTGCGCTGCTTGAAAATAAATTTCGATCCAGCAGATATATATTTTATTGTTTGTCTGCAAATAGGGATTAATCATCAGATATTCTAAGCACTGAATAGAGAGAGAGAGAGAGAGAGAGAGAAAGAGAAGGAGAGTTATCTTTTCATATCAACAACTTTTTACTAATGCATCTCATTGGGCATCCAGTTTGTAATTTTGAAATTATTTCCCCTCAAGCCCCTTCCAATCGGTTAAGAAACTGAGAAAATTTACAGTTTGTAATTTTTTTCTTTTGTTTTCAAATTCAAACAAACTTTTGGTTTGACCGCTTACAGTTACCATCAACATGAGCTGCTCAATTTCAAAGTTTTTCGTGTAAATTTATTTAAAAAAATGCAAAAACAACAAACAAACATTTCTGCGATTATTATCATTAACAACAATATCATTATTAACGTTATTATTGATATTAAACACGATACCAACAGCAATAATCAGTTGCAAACTCAAATGCACACAAGTTGTGTTCGTTTGCTTTCTAATGAGTTCGAGAGCCATAAAAACATGTTGGTTTGGCTGCAGGCGAAGTCGACCAGTTTTTTCACTATTTTGTCAGTTTAACTGTAGAGAAATTATTACGGGGCTGGATATCTTAAGATCCAATATTTACCTATTGAACAATGAAGACTGGGAGTCATAGTTTTTATAGCAGAGAATCGAAAAAAATTTTTTTAATTAAATTTAATCGTTAAATGAGAAAAAAAAATTTTTGGTGGATATAAAATAAAGAAAAGAACTGCTTCAATAATTAAGTAGATGACAATTTGTTGTTGATAACGAATTGAAAATAAAAGCTGTTTAATGTCACCATTCACAATAGTGGAGAATGTAACAGCTGATTGTCTTTGCTCAAAAAGTCTTGGAAATAAAAATTGATTTTGCAACATGTTGAAGTATTCCTTCGTAAAGTTATTAAAGCCCTAAACAATCAGTCGAAAATTTATATACAAACCACAACCTCAATATTGTTTCATGGCGTTGTAGGGTGCACCTGCTAATGAGAAAACTACCAGAAGTTGACAAATATGTTCAATACAATGTATGAATCGGTAAGGCAGGGTCAGACGGTGCGACTAATTGAGAAAATTAGCATGATAATAATTTTTTTTCATCGAATTTCGATCGACAGCTTTGCATTAGACACGCAATTATTTATGTTTGGAAAGCTCAAAGCTTTTGCTACCCCCCAAAAGATTATTTTGGATCCACAAGAAATCTGCGGCTCGCTTGAAAGTTCCATAGTTGATTATAACAAATTAGTAATTGCCTGCCGGCAGCATATCAAAATTTGGTTAATGTTCTTAATATCACACAACAGAAAACTCTCATAAAACTTAATGTTTCCAGTTATTCCGCCAAATATTCGCTCCATCTGAACTCACCTTCCCTATATATTTAAGTGGAACATTCAAATATCACGCAACACTTTGTTGCAAATACCATTCCAAATGTTCACACTTACAAACTTGTGATCCAAATTAAATCGAAACGAATTTATCCAATTCGAGTGGGTATGAACAGAATTGTGTGTTGTTTTTGTTGCCAGTAGCGTTTGCAAGTGTATGTCTGCCCTAGACGAAGTAATTAAGTGCTGCCAAAAAGTTTTTGTTAGTTGAAAGTGGAAGTCCAGCAGCTGTAGTTTCTGTTAAGTCAACGGAAAAAAGGCTTTTTTTTGTAACAGAGCGAAGTGGAAAAGAAAAGAGTAACTTAATGATTTTTCTATTCAAATAACACAATTTATCTTTAATTACATGAAATTACTCCCTTGACAAGTGCTTTTGTATCGGTTTAAAGTTTCATCTTAAAAAAATTCCCTCTTAACTCACGAACGTTAATAAGATCTTCACTTTATTCCACCGAAAGAAAGAAAAAAACGTTTGGCAACTCTGCTTGACATTTACGCGCAAAAAACTTAAAATATATTTTCATTCTTCTGCACATTATCAAAACAAGACGGCCATTGTTATTGAGTGCATAACATACACTCATACACACGAACCACAGAAGTGTGAACTGATACAAGTATCAGAATGCAAAAAAAAAACAGAATAATAATATAAGAACAAAACAATATTACACACTCACACACACACAGTTGCATATAACCATTTGCAAATAGCAAAAATAACAACATCAATGACAGCGAACGCATCATGCAACGTGTGTCATTTGCAAATTGTGCTGTTTCTGTTGTTTCAAAATAAATATGCGCCAGCAATAACAACAACATCAGCAGCAACGTGGTATGTTTATGTTGTGTGATGATGATGATGATGATGATTTACATTTGTATTATAATAAATATGAAAATGTGTGTGTGTGTGTGTGTGTGTGTGTCGCCGTTGTTTTTGTTATTATTGTTACTTATTTTGTATTGTGCCAGTATGTTTGATCAGTTACACTCGAGAGTAGCAGAGTGCTGCAGTCTAGTGTAACAACAATAAGCAGACGTTAAACTTATTGTTATTGTTGTTATTTTGCAATAGTGGCGCGCTGTTAGTATGTTGCGCGAGCTCTATGAACATAAACACACAATACTTCACCCCTTTGCCCCTTTCGAGAATTTGTTAAATTTTAGTTTGTGGATTTTTTAGTCACCCAGCGAACATTTGCTGTTCGAATTTTTTCATGTTAGATTTTATTGAAAATTTTATAACAAAATCTGCAGAATATTATAAAACTATTAGAAACTGTCAAGGGAAAAGTGCTGTAATTTCATAAAGAAAATTTGTTTTTTGTTGTATCGTCTGCCTCGAAATGATGCTGCAGTTCCCAAAATTATGATTTTTGTAGGCGATTTGATATTTGGTCAGTATTTTTTGCTGCTTTGATTGGACGACAGTGACGAGGAAGACGTCTGCAGGTAGTTTATTCACACAGGGGCTGTTGGGCCAAAAAAATAAATTCTCTTTGTAATGCGCTTCGCCGGAATAACGACCAAAAGTGCATGTGCTCTTGATTCAAAAAATATTGGGGGTTATAACGGAATGGGTTTCGGGAACGTGTTCCTTGATATCTAACGAAAGAGAAAGATCTCTTTAAAGTTCGTGTTTAAAAAGGGAATTTATTTAAAATAAAACTTTTAAACTGCATTTTCAAGCAATTTTTTGTTATTAAAAATCAATTGTGTTATTTTAATAGAAAAATCATTCAGTTGCCCTTTTTTTGCCCTTCGTTCAGACACAGCGGAGAAACCCTTTCTTCCGTTGACTTAACAGAAACTACAGCTGCTGGACTTCCACTTTTTGGCAGCACTTAATTACCTCGTCTACGGCGGACATACACTTGCAAACGCTACTGGCAGCAAAAACAACATACGATGTTCAAGAGAGTCAATAGAATTGGTATCCTACTGTCTCCCATGAGCTTTTTCAACTTCTCCTGTACACGGCCGAGTAACTTCAAAATAGACTTGGAAAGAGAAAACACTCGGATGCCTTTAAGACCCATTGTGATGTCTAGAGGACTATATCCTAAATGTTCCTACAACCGATCTTCTTATTTACAGTACGATGCTCTACATTTAGGCGGGTCCTCCCCCGGTGACAGCAGTGAAATGTGCACTCAATAATTTTTTATACAGAATTTTGCAATACAATTCAGAAATTCTCATATTTCTTCGACATAACAAATATAAGATCGGACTGGCGATAGAAGTTTTAAATAAATTCTGCAGACATGAATCAGTTCTATTAAAAGAAAATTCTTTCTTTTCGTATAAAATTGTGCAGAAATAGTGATTAAACTTTTCTGAATTTTCTTAAAAAAATTTAAAAAAAAATGTGTTATTTATGAACTGCTTGTGAAAATATTTGCTGGGTAGAAACATAAACACACACATCTACATACACGAGTAAAGCGTAGTGATATTTTTATGCTGCATTGCGTTGCATGTTGTGCATCGAGGCAAAAGCCAAACAAAAACAGTGGAAGTTCAACTGTGAATTGTTTGTTAAAGGAGGGATTCTTTTTTTTTTGTATTTTTAGTGGGGACAATATTAGCAAAGAACGAATCGAAAATTCCACCTGATGTGAAATAACAAATGTTTAGCAATTACTGCACAGTGGAACGAGCGGAGAAAATTGTTATTAAATATAGAACTTCTATGGGATAAAAGAAAGTTCGTAGCAGAGAAATAATATCTTCCCGTTGAACTAACAATAAGTATCACGAAGAGACCGATTCAACGGACCCAAGTGGATTGTCTCGAGTAAAAATTAGCTCTTTTGATGTCATTCATATTCTGCTTCATCGTCTCGATATCAGATATTTGAACGGAACATTTTACGATCTATCGAAGCATAAAATATTCCAAATTTACCAGCGACTTCTTTTTGTTTCTTGTGCCAAAATGAGTCCCCACTATTTATTTGCGAACAGAATTACCAAGACAATAGAGTGAGAGAGTGAATGAGTTAATGAGAGATGGATGGGTGTGAGCATGATTTGAGAGAACCACAATGCAAAAGAATATTTTTTATTGCCTCTGCAGGTTGAGATTGTTGTTGTAGTTGGTGTTATTGACTATGACGTTGGCAGCGCTAAAGAAAACAACAGCAATATTGGTGGCGAATATTATGATAATGATGTTGCTGATGAAGATGATGATTATGTTCGTTGGTATGAGTGTAAAATGCATGCATGTTACCTTGCCTCTGTGTGTGTGTGTGTGTGTAAGTGTAGGACAGGCGCATACTTTAGCGCGGGCTTATCATGGACAGCAAAAGAATTGAATGAAATGTATTTTCAATTTGTTTTCTTTTTATGCTTTTTCAATTTCTGATGAAAAATAACACGCATACGTAAACAAACAACAATAAAAAAGTGGCGAATAAATGAAAAACAAAATAAGTGAAGTGCATATTGAGTGGTATGGGAGTGAAAATAGGAAAATAGTGTTACTCTGTTGCATGGGCAGGTCACAGAGGGTGTTTTGAAAATTGTCCAGCTAATGAAGTAGACTCTGATGATGTCATTTTGGTTAGTTGAATACTTGGATTTTGGTAATTATTCGCCAATAGCAAAAGCAAATGAACTGAGAGAACAAGATTAAGGATATCGTTGAAGTAATTTAACGTTGCGTTAGAGAGGGTTTAATAAAATCGGACTAATTATTATGTTTCATTTGATCGTAAGACATAAAATTAAGGGAAAACAACAAGTGGTACGAGGGAGGATTGATAATTTTCCCGAAAAGCTTATGATTAATTTAAGGAATAACTTTTTTTAATTGAGGTAAGCAAAATTAATTTAAAACAATATTATTTTAATTTCATGTCTAGCGAGAATATTATCAACTTGTCAACTTGTTATTATAGAGTTACAGTAGTGAAAAAATCATATATAAATTTAACTCCTTTAATATTTATATGAAATTTAAGTTGAAATTATTTGCAGAAATAATTTACGTTCCCCTTATTTTAAAGGACGTATTAAATTATTTTTCTTTTAAAAACTTTCCGACATGGATGGAACCACAGCGTTGCCAAATAGACCCATTTTTATTATATATATATATATATATATATATATATATATATATATATATATATACACATATTAAGATTTGGGCCTGCTCTCTCAAACAGATATATTTTCATACTTTAATGAGACCAGATGTGCTCTTAAATATTTAAAAAAATTATCTGTGTCTGAAGCTAAATTCAAAATATTCAGCGAAAGTATTCCTGAAATCCCGATTTCGGTATTAAAGTTTTTTTTGGGAATGTTCTCTCGCATCTCAAGACTTCAAAAATAGTTGCAAGCGTTAATAAGGCTTAATGTGCTCTTATATATTAAAAAAAATTATTATCACCTGACGATAAATTGGAAATATACAGCGAAAATACTAAAAAAAATGCCAGCTTTGAGGATTTTATTGTTTTTTATTTTATTTTATTTTTAACTCAACCTGTTCCCTCAAATCTTAAGGTCTCGCACATTAAATTTTGTAATTCTCAATTGAATGCGCTATAAAATATTGCAATAAAAATTATCTGCATCTGACAAAAATATTAAAAAATTCCAACAAAAATCTTCGCTTATTTTTTTTTTAATTTGCTGGGATCTCAGAAAGAACTCGCATTTGTTTTGCATTATTTTTAGTATCTTCCACTTTAGTGAGAATTTTCAGTTAGATATTTTCATAAATAATAAGTTTTTGTTGCTGATTTTTAACAAGTTTCAACTGTTTAAATGACAAAGTTCTGGTACTGCACACTGGGGGATTTAAGAAAAAAAAAAAATGAAATAGTTCGCAGATTTATGTGAAAATTTAACTTTTTGCCTACTGACAAAATATAAGAAAAATACAGAGAAAATAAATAAATAAATAAATTAATTTTTTAAATTAAAGAGAAAATAAATAAATAAATTAATTATTTTTTTAAAATTAATTTATTTATTTTCTCCGTATTTTTCTTATATTTTCACACAAACCTGCGAACTATTTCAATATTTTTTCTTAAATCCCCCAGTGTGCAGTACCAGGACTTTGTCATTTAAATATGGCGAAGAAAATTACCATAATCAAGCATTAAGGCCGATCTGAAAAATTATATGCCACATTCATGACTGAAGTGTGGGATAGAACCCACAGCCTTCAGCTACTTAATATCAGTTGCCCAAATCTCAATAAATTTATTGTGAAACATAATAGAGACAAGAGGAGCTGCTTTGCGTGGAAGAAATTCTCATATTTCGTTCGCGGGAAGAGTAGCACATATTTATTAATATCGTTTTGGGCTGGTATTTAAGGCTTTCGGTAAACAAGTCTACCACTCCTGAATATAATTAATCCTCTTCAACGTTTCGAGGAATAACACAATTTTTGAATAAACGAAAAACGAGTTCCTTGCCCCCACAGAAGTCTGCTCCATCTCTAAACACGCAACATAAATAATTGCGAAAATCTTTCCTCCCATAATTATTGAATACTAATTTCCCAAGTCTATTATAATAACGCGGATAATAGTATTTGCAAAAATTTAGCCCCATCATAAATCATCGCATGGTTTGAATTGAATTCGTCCTTGAAATTGCACAAACTTTGCAATTACTCCTTATTTTGATTTTAATAAAGAGGAAACTTCAAGTGCTAATGACGCTCCACATGCCACAGCATAATATTGCAAAACATCATCACTAGCGATTTCGCCAACGCCACCACCGACATCACATTCGCAATCACAATCGCAATCATCGTCATCAACATCAACATCATAATCAGTTTCATTTGTTTATTATTATTTTTTATTAATTTATTTTGTGTTTGAGCTGCATCTCAGCACAGCACGACGATACACAACGAGTGAATGTACGCTCATGCTCAGGCACAAACAACACAACAAGCCAACCAACCAGCCAGCCAGCCAGCCCACTTGGTTACTATTTTTCTTTGTTTTGTTTTCTTTCCCTGCTGTTGTTGGAAATTTATTTTTGTTTTTTTTATTTTTGTTCTCCACTTTTTACACATGACCTCGTTCTAAAGTTTCTGTGCTCCTGCTTATTGATGATGTTGTTTGTCAACAACATTTTTATTTTGCTGCTTTCATGCAACATTATTATGAAATATGGTTGCTGGTAATTATCATTATCGTTCTCATTATTGTCATCGTAATCAACACTCTCCCGTTGATACACTCAATACACACACACACACACACATAAATAATCAACATAAACTGTACAAATTGTATTTGTGTTCTCAAGCACAGACACATCCCCACACACATCCACATCCCTGCGTACTTTATGAAGTATCTTCTTAACCTTCTGATTGATAAATATTTTTTTTTTTTTTATAATTTTTGCATCACAGCAATAAAGTTCGAGTAGGTATGCGGCAGACAAATTAAAGACGAACGAACGAACGTATTTTGTTTACTCTTTTGGCGAGGCCATCCCTGTTAAAATATGTAGTTGTTTCATTGGATTTTTTTTTTTGTTATCCCCAACTTCCATGGTTAGTCACGGTTTTTATAGTGGCCTTGTTGGGGAACAGAATGCGATTTAATAATTTGAAAAAATCTTATTTAATTATGCAGCCAAAAGAGAAATAAGTTGTTGTTATATTGTGGTTCAATATGAGGGGAAGAAAATTCTGATCCGCGGTAAATATATTCCGTCAAGACAGTGAACGACTTATAACTTTTGTATGCCCATGAAATTTTAATACAATTTAAATGGAAATTTCAATTGACATTGAGTGCCGCAATTCGCCCCCAGATGTGTAAGATTGTGATCCAGCAAAACTGGTAAGTTACAAAGCCGATGTTGCACTGATTTTTGTTCTCTGGTACTTAAAAAAAAGTACTTTCCAGGGAAGAGCTTATTTCCTCAAATATTTGATGGATGTGAGCGCAGCTTTATTATTTATTTTGCTCTTGCTCAACATGAATAAAATGTAGCGTACAAGTCACTGGCCTTCAACTCTGCCAGCACATAATTTACTCGCCCCGCAATTGAACGGAACTGGGCTTCGTTATAGTCCGTTAGTCGAAATAGAAGATTATTTTAAGGATTTTTTAGTATGACTGAAGTTCTATTAACCAAAACTTAAACAGAAAATATGTCGGCAGTTTTAAAAGAAAAACTGTATTTCAAGCTGAACTGAATTGAGAATTTTTGTGCACCGCGTGACCCCACCGCTGTTGGAATATTATAAATATTTAATAACCGGCATGGCTTGCACGGATATCGCTTCACTTAGAATTTATTTAGTAAAATTTACGAATATTGGCAGATGTTGCCAGGTCGGAAAAAGTTTTAGGTTGCGCTTTCAATTAAAATCCAGACCGTAAATCATGGAATAAAAAAAAAAAAGATTTTTCTGACAAAATTTTAACTCTACATTCGGAAGGAAGAAACCAGTTTCCGCACACAAATTTATATACATAAATGGAAACTGGTAATAACAAGACAGTTGAGTACTGATGAGAAAGTGTAGCGGTTTTCGAAAATGGTGCTGTTCTACTCTGCTGTGGGAGTTGGAAATTAAATCTGAAACAATAAAAATTATTAAATAACACACGAAAGAAGAACGTTACAAACCGCTAACGAATATAAGTTGCAAGTTCCTTCAAAAGTTAATGTTAATGTTAAGGGATTATGTTTCTCACATCTATTTGGAAGTCTTGAAAAGGAAACAAAATTTACCTGAATTTTATTAGCCCACAAGAGCCGGCATTTTAATCATCTCCTCAAATCATGTTTTCAAAGGTCCTTTCAAAATAAACGTTTTCTCACTAATTGACATGTCAACCGCCAATTCAAGGCTCACAATGCCGGATTAATTCCGTAAATTCTTTCATTGAAAATTAATACGAAATCAACAAAGAGGACGACGATTCAAAGTGAATGAAAAGCGTTAACCCTCAAATACGCGTATGGAGAAGAGAGTTGAAGAATTTGTTCTTTACATTTTCGTTCAAGCGATTGCCACAAAAACAAGAAGAGTCCCCACACACCCGCCCTTGGACATTTAGCAAACAAAGAGTTACGCACACACACACACACACACTCTCACACACTAACACAACCATTTACCCTGTACTCATCATCATCATCCTGAGTCAATGTTTACGGATTGATACACACATGGAGACATGCAAATAACAGCATATTTACATGCACAACCTTCGTTGTGTTTATCAAAACAACTAAAATACTTTTACAAATACTACAACAACTATTATTTGACACAAACCCAGGGACAGACTTATACAACTAAACAGGCATTTACTCCGCTGCACACGTCAAGTAGTACGACTGCACAATCTTCTACTTGCTGTTAATACACACTATACGAGGGTTATTACCAGGAAACCCATATATATGGAAGTACATATTTTTTTTTGTGCCACCAGCCGCGGCAGCCACAATTCCTTGTATTCCGTTATTATTTGCAAAGTCACAACAAGACATTATTAAAATTATGAGACTTACGTACTCGCAGGGGATAATAGTCGGCTACTGCTGGCACCCCTTTACTATTTTCTGCGGTCTAGAGAGCTGCAACCTTCGGGCTCTTAAAACAAACTCAACTGCTGAGGAAAGCAAGTAGACCTGATATAATAGGGTGCGCCGAATCTTATATATAACTTCTCCACCCGCACATTTGTTATTTATATAAACCAAAACAGGTTTCATTTATCCAACCCTGAAATTGACTTTTTGACTTTGTTAGATTTTCAGTGCCAATTTAATTCCTCCTGAAGTATAAAATAGGTTTGACAAAAAAAAAAGCCGAAATAAGTTTAACTTTTCCAGCCCTGGAACTGTATTTTGGATTTTGCTGATTTTCAATAGTGACATATTTCTTCAAGCCCGACATCTCTGGCTTTATGGAAACTCTATTTTAAGTATAGACACACGGACATCGCTTAATCGACTTGACTTTTCATAAGGACGGACCCACAAAAAATAAAGTTATTAGAGCTTGATATTAATACTGCGGATGGTACACAACGAAGGATAAAATTATTTATAAATTTTAAAGCTTTTCGTGAAGGGCATAAATATTGCATTCCTAATATTGTCGTAACATGACGTTGACAAATAGTTACAGAATAAGGGAAAATTCTTTTATCTGTTTTAAACATTTTTATGAATTTCGACATAAATTTTTTATTGCAAGAGCAGATGCGTTTTTGCGCATCTATACAAAATGAGAAATAGCCGTCCACTCGATATGCTTAAATGAATTCTCCGACTGTCCAACATATTTCTATAGATTTCATTGACCATTTCCGAAAAAATAGAGGAAATAACATTTAATATATTCTAAAGAGATCAACTGCCGGTTTTCTTAAAAAATAATTTAATTTTAATAATCTGTTTAATTATTATTTTTTGATTTGTATATTTAAATGGTTACTTGGGAGCATTTTATAATGTAAAAAGTTTAAATATTGAACACATTCTTATATGTAGTTCTAAATGAATCAACAGTCCCCCTCGTATAGAGATGTGTATGTGTGCGGTTCAATGGAACAAACATAAAAACGGCAACAACCGCAGCATTAAAAGGAATAAATAAGCACAAGCAAACAGAAACAACGTTTATAGAAAAATGTCGTATTCCCCCTCTCCATTTTAAGTTGTTGTATTATTTTGCTTCATCTTCCTTCCCTCTATTCTACACTCCCAGTTTCCCGAAACCTTCATGCAACATTTTTGCTTTTCAATGCACCTGCCTGTTACGCTGTAAGTGTTGAGTTTTAGTTTTGCTATTCCGTCTTTTTTCCTACTTCTTGCCACCTCGTATTTTCAAACAAACTCTTTTATTTGTCTCTTTTTATCCAAATACTCTTTCTTGTTGTGATTATTTCTCTTTTTGGCTCCTGTTGTTTCCATTGATGAAAAGGCTAGAAAACGTTAGGGTTTGAGATGCGGTTTATTTAAATTTTTTTTTTTGAATTTTTCTTCTTATACAAACAGTGGGGCCAGCAAAATAAATAACTGAGATTTCTTAGGCTTTTTTTTCGTATGTAATACAATAATAAAATAACGAGAATCCAAGGCAGTCAGTGAGATCCAAAGCTGGTGATATGAGAGCATTTTTAATTGGAATAGAACGTGTCATTAGAAGACCCCCGAGTGTCTTCTTATGCTCTCGATAATGCGATAAAATAACATAAAAATACATCCGAATCTATAGTTCGTATTTAATTATTCGAATTCAATACAAAATAAAAATTATTTGATTTAAACTCGATCCGAAATAATTGATAATTAACCCTAAACGTTCAAATCGTAACATAAACATTCGTGTTTCTTGCTGCATTTCTTCAAATCGTTCCCACTGTGCCTCTCGTTAAAGTTTGCTAAGAATTTTATTACAACAATAATTTCAAGCGAGGCAACAACAAATTCATTAAATTGCCAACAAAGTCCCCTGATTTTGTTTATTTTTCAATAAGAGTTGATGTTTTGTTTGATGGAGTGTTATTTTCGGTTTGCAACATAATTAAAATTAAATTGGGAAGTATAGCCAGCAAAAGCGAATAGGATTTTTCGGCCGCGGTGTATGTGTGCGACTGCCAGCAGCTTAAATGGTTACACGATTAAATTTGAAAGCAGCTCTGAGTCAATGAACATGAAGTCTCTTTGGAAACCATTTTTTTAGTTGCAGGCAGGTCACTGATACCCTACACCTCAGATAACAGTATAAAATAAGTTCTATTCTTAATAACAAAATAAAAAAAATAAAATAAATAGAAAAATATTTCCTCCTACTCACCGCGCCAAAGTATTTCATTTCTTTGCTCTTCATTCTGCGATGATGTGATGTTGTCGGTGCTGCCGCCGCCGCTGTGGATGTATCATAGCCGGCAGCTGCCAGGCCATTTAGTGCTGCTGCTGCCGCTGCTGCAGCAGCATGGTGATGATGATGATGATGGCCATTTGTTGTAATACCGCTACCACTGCTGCCACTTACACTATTACTTAGGCTGACACCAACACCAACACCACCACCACCTGGTACACCACCTCCTCCACCAGCTATGCCGGCCGCAATTGCACTGGCACTACCACCACCCGCCTCCATGAAATCGAAACGCTTGAAAGCATACCATTTGGAGGGATTCGGTTGTATGCCCTGATACAATTTGACCAGCATTTTGTGTTTCTCTCGCCTGTACTGCGTCAACAAGACATTCATTTTGCGTTCGACTTCGGCCTTACTGCAACCAAAACGTTCAGCGATTTCCGACCAGGCGCGAAAGCGACACAATTTATCTTTGTACTTGGGATCGGCACGATTCCACAGTTCGGTGTGTGAGCGATACTGTTCAATTAGTTCCAGGGCATCATCATTCGTCCATTCCATGATTTTTGCATGCATCAGGCTGTTGTGCAGGGAGGCCGTATTGAAATTCATTTAGAGTCGTCAGAGACAGTTTGTTAGTGTTTATTTGATTTGACAGTGTTGCGATAGAATATAGAACACAGATAGAATAAAAGAGAGCACAACAGCAGTTGTGCCGTTAAGTGGGTGAGTGCTATTGAGGTGGGTTTGTATCTGCCCGTATTGTCGTCAATTTTCAACAGGT